>PVKP010022317.1:0-37869 GCA_004027715.1 Plecturocebus donacophilus | reverse complement strand
ACAGACCGAGGGCGTGACGCGACGGGGACAGACCGAGGGCGTGACGCGACGGGGACAGACCGAGGGCGTGACGCGACGGGGACAGACCGAGGGCGTGACGCGACGGGGACAGACCGAGGGCGTGACCTGATGGGAATAGACCGAGGGGCCTGTTTGTTCAGATTCTTCCCAGCCTCTCTGTGCAGCATTCCTTCCTCCCGGGTATAGAGTATAGGGCAGGAACCCTCTGTATTAAAGGCCTTATGACCCACAATAAGGCAAAGAATGTCAGAGAATTCCTTCCTTCTTCCTTCCCTCTTTCCTTCCTTTTTTTCCTTCCTCTTTCTTTCTCTCTCTTTCTTTCTTTTCTTTCTTTCTCTTTCTTTCTTTCCTTTCTTTTTTCTTTTTCTCTTTCTTTCTTTCCTTTCTTCTCTCTTTTTTTCTTTCTTTCTTGTTTCTTTCTCTCTCTCCCTCTCTCTCCCTCTCTCTCTCATCCAGGCTGGAAAGTGATGGTGTCCTTCTGGAATAAAGGCCTTATGACCCATAATCAGACGAACGTCAGAATTTCTTTCCTTCTTTCTTTTCCCTCCTCCCTCCGTCCCTCCCTCTCTCCCTCCCTTCCTACTTTCTTTCTTTTTAGGCTGGAGTGTGGGGATCCAACCTCGGCTTACTGAAACGTCTCCAAAGCGATTCTCCTGCCTCAGCCTCCCTAGTGGCTGTGCCGGGACTATAGGGGTCGTCACCATGCCCGGCTGTTTCATCTATGTCTTTTCTAGTGACTTAAGTCCATACTGCCTTAGGGTGGTTCCTTTCTCATCCCCTGAATGTAAATCATGGGAGTAGCCATAATCGAAGATGAGTTGCTTATATTAATTACTCAAAACTTCTTCAACCTTTCTGTAGAGGAAGGTTAAACTAGTCTTTAGATTTTTCTAAGATATTGGCGATTCACTTCAGCCACCAAACACTTATCATTAGCACGCCAGTGAAGCAGCACTGATCCCGAATTAGGAAACAGCTCCCGGCCTTCACAAAAGCCATTCAAAGGGGTGGGAAAGGCCGCCCAGAGCCGACAAGCCGGCGTCCTCCCATGCCCCTTCAACGCCAGGTTTCTTGATTAACTCCTGGTGTATTTCCTCTTAATGCCAGCAGCAGCCCCCTCCGCTCATTTCTCCCGCTGTCCCCATCGGAACATCCATAACCACAACCTTTCCCAGCCTTCGAGCTGCCTCTGGAGAGTCAGGGAAGCCGATGGGACCATTGTTCACGCGGCAACTGCGCTGCTCCCCGTCGTACAGAAGCTTGGTGGGCGTCGGTGACTTCGGGAGCCCGTGAGAAGGGGAAGCCGTGGGTATTGTGCCTCATGCCAAAGGTTAGCGGCTGCCCCTCCCTGGGGAGGCTCGGTTTGGGATCATTTCTGTTTGCAGTGCTATGTGCAACCTTGGCATGCAATCAGCAGAGAAAATACTCATTATTGCCTGACTGTCTGCCGGAGACAATTTCAATTATTCTGGCATTTCAATGGATAGAGAAGCCCTTTAGGCTGGCCCAGGAGATTAGACTTAAAGGCTCTGTAAATTAGGAAAGTTACAATCAGTATATTATCTGGCAGGCAGCTGTGGGAGACACCACAACAGGCCAAGAGAGACAAATTGCTATATTCCGGTTGTGGTTTTGATATATCAATTTACAAGTTTAACATACACATTTGTGAAAGAATGATTTTGCCTTTCTTAAATCACTTTTAACTGCCTGCACTCGAAGTTTCTGAACCTGTAACTTGAATCGTCAGCTTGCATTGCTGACGTTTTGTTTTAAAGCCCAATTTCAGCCAGGAAAAAATACTGCCGGGGACAGAGCTTGGAAATTAATCTTTCCTAAAGTTATTCAAATAGTATAATATATAGCAGTTAATCAGAAAATTCCATTTGCAGAAATGTGAATAATGTCCCATATAAAGGCTTTTTCTTTAATGGGATATTTTTCATGTCTTTTTCTTTCTAGATTCACTCTGTTATGATAACTCTATCTATGTATTTAATATCTATTATTTCACCATACTTGTCTGAAGTGATAAGTATAAAAATAAAAATAATTACCATAATAACATATGATACTTTATAAACACTTGCATAAATGAGATCTGTTGATAAGTTTTTCATGATTCTTTCAAGTTCTTTATAAATGTTTCTGATTTCTTAGAACTCAGATTTCACTTAAACAATAGATTTTTTTTAAAAACCTTTTAAGAAATGCCTTTAAAAATGTCTTTTGATATTGATGAATACTTGTAGCTATGCTTGTAATAAAGTTCACGTTTCCTGATTGAGTTTAAGCTATTTTTCTTTCTTGGATTTTAGGAAAAATTATTTAGCGTTTGGTTAATAGAAAAAAGTTTTTGTTTTTGAGCTAGATAGTTCAAGTGAAAAAAGTTTCAAATTTGTAATTGGCTTCAGCCTTTTATGCAACAGAGACATGTGAACATTAAAATATAGATATTTTCAAGGAAGCTTTGTAAATGGCATGTAGCTTCGTTATCCTCCTAATACTCAAGGCGATTTCCCGCTGGCTGTGTATGAAATTCAAAAACAAGTATCTCAAACTCCAGAGGAAGATTCTTTGTTTTGGAAGTATTTATATTTATTGGGTAAAGGTGATAGACTGGTTTGGATATATCCTCACTTCCAGTTTATTTTGAAAGATTTTTAGAATTTTCACATAATACATTCTGTTGAGTATTTGTCTGAAGGTCGAGGATTACAATTCAAGTAACGTGTGTCCAAACAGCATTTGACCAGCGCCCTGGCTGTAAGTGTTGAATTTAACAGCACTCTATCAGGCTGTCCCCATAGACCTTGTCAGAAAGGTGTTTATCAATCAATAACATGGAATTCATTTTTTTTTCTTTCTTGTTTACAGAACCGGATTACCCACCAGGGACAGTTTCTTGTCTTTTACAATACCCAGGAAGTGCCCTTCATCACAGACGCTGAAGTTTGACTGTGGCCTTACGCAGTACATTGTGCTGACATATTTTCTCGTGGGAACGGTTGGGCTAGTTCAGGCAAGCATCTGCAATGCTTAAACAGACAGTTTCAGGCTGGAGAATTTAAGAGACAACCAAATAGAGTTTTAATGCCCTGTAAGATAATAATGAAAGACATTTATTGAAAAAAAAAAATTCCAGTTAGTTTGAAAGCCAGGGCCCACACTCCATATTTTGACAGCAGATGGATGGCTAGCTTGACAGATCCTGGTTTACTTTCTGACTTGAATTTGTCCCCTAGTCTACTGAAATCATAAGGCCTCCCTTCAATCTGGTTAATGTTCAGAACCAATGTTTGAGTTTTAGACTAATTAAGGGCCAACCACTGACATTTTTTCTATAATGTGAAGACTGGTGCCAGCAGTAACTCAGTGAGATTTAACATAAAAGCCAGATAAAACAATTAAAGTGGAAGAATATTTGATTACGTGGATCGCTGATTTATAGTGAGGTAAATTGAAATTGAAAGGAGAGTGAACTTTTTATGGCAATCATATATTACGTTCATTATCAGAGACTGGATCCTTTGTGCTTTTGCGATTTAAAAAGAAATAAACCAGTTTAAGGAGAGTCATCCTGGCAGGCGTCGTTTGTGTCTTGTCTTGAGTTATGGCTTCTTTTCACTGGAAAGGTTAAATAAATCATATTCGAGAAAACTCATTGCAAAACATGCAATCAACATTTGAATAGACAAAAAAGTGTAATAATAGGGCCGCACATGGCAAAATACACAGCGGCACTTTTGTTTTGATGACAGAGCTTGACATACGCTTCAATCAGCATTTATTTGGTATTTGCAGAAATTGTAGCTGTGGCAACATCCCTTAAGGGGTCTTGGGTCTGTTGTCTAGAAGAGCCATAGATTCGGTATCAGACCTGGGGAAATTGTGCAACAGCCATGCTGCACATGCCTCCTCTTGTTCCATGACTGGCTCTGCTGCAGCAGAAGTTAAATTGCTTCTGAAGCTTGCTTTAGCAGGTGCTTGGCTTGCAGCGTGCTCCTGACACCCTATCCACAGCATATCTGGCACTTTCCTTACGTAAACCAAAATGGCTTTTGCAGTGGCTGTGTCGGATTTGCATTCGAAAGTGAGCATCGCAGTCTAGCAGCAAATGGAGAGGGGCAGGCTCAGCACAGGCTAAAGGAAGGGCAGAGACAGGTGGTGTGGGGAACTCAAAGGGCCTTTCGAAGAAAAAATTAAAACAGCTAATATTTGTTCCCTCCCTGACTTGGGGGGTATTCTGGAGGAGGACTGGGGAGATACCAGTGAGAAAGGATGGCCGTAGAGGTATAGATTGACTGCACGAAACATCTGTGGGAGGCTCCATTCCCCAGGTGAGACTCTTGCACAGAGCTCTGAGGAACAGAGGAAATCAGAAGAGAAAGTGTGGATTGCATTGAGAGAATAGGCAGCTCATCAAATTGTTCAGTTATCACCTCGATCCTCTGATGGCACATCTAAATTGCATTCATTAATTTTTACCAAAATGCTATTTTATTGCAATTGTAAAAACTTTTGTATAAGAAGATGTCATTAAATCCACTAATGACTCAGAGAAAGAACTCTGAGCTGAGCTCTGGTCCTGACCTGCCCCTCTGCAGGTGTGTGGCCCTGGGCGAGTCTCTCATCTCTCAGGTCCCCGACTTTCTTGTGTGCAGGAGGTGGAGGTGTACCTAGTGATGGCTAAGGACCTTCCAGGCTCTGGTAGGCTATGACTCTGTGATTGTTACTGAAAATAGGAAAAAGAGGGCTTACACTGTCAGCTACCGCCAAGGTTTAGCTTTAGCTTTCCTATCTACATTTCCTATCTACATTCCCGGAGAAGGTTAGATGAGTAACCATGCTGGGTGCTGATAGTGATTAGTCGAAGATAGGAAAGGTATTTTCCACTTTTCAAAGGAAGTAGTTGTTAAAATTCTTGTAACCAAGGCAGAAACAATACACAATGGAGATCTTGTTTTTGTCATTGTCAGAGGAGAGAGCAACGATGACATGGACTCGTGTTTTGTCACCATCTTTTTGTTGCCAAGGGTCTTTGCCATGGAGTGGTGGGAGACTCGGTGCCATCTGTTCATCCATTCAGGACTCCGTGACATTTCTTTCCATGGGTACCTTCGTTTGGGACACCTGCTTTGAAGTCATTCTAAGCCAAAGCATTGATTCAGAGATGCAAAACCAGAGGGAATGAGGCAGAAGTGAGAGGCTCTGGGGGAGTGGGAGCCGTGGGGAAAGAGGATCGGTGCAGACAGTGACTGTGTACTGATCATTTCATAATTTGCTCACAAAACTGCCTTTTCTGAAACAATTTTGACTCAATGCTGTTAGACCATGAACAGTTTTAAGCTTGTAAGATCCAGTCCTTAATAACACACCCTTAGGTTGCTGAAGGTCCTATAAAGAAATATACAATCCGTCTATAAGCAGGTGCATGCCTCATTAATTTAATCCGCTCCATTAGCGCACACAGGTTGCAAATCTCTTTGTGTTTCTCTGTGCACCTCACAGAAGTAGAGGCAGAGACTACTTGTCTGCACGTCCCATGAGGGACTTGTGCCTTGGGCTAGTCATTTCACTTCTTATGGCAGGTAGAACTGGGTGGTACAACTTTATGAAGCTATAGGGAGGATGAAATGAAGTGATGAACGGGAGTGGACTTTCTTTCTTCTTATTATTTTTTTTAGATACAGGGTCTTGCTCTGTCATCCAGTTTGGAGTGTAGTGGTACGACCATATTCACTGCAGCCTTGAACTCCTGGGCTCAAACGACCCTCCCATGAGTAGCTGGGAACACAGGTGTGTCCCACCATGTCTGGCTAATTAAAAAAAAATTTTTTTTAGAGATGGGGTCTCACCATGTTGCCCAGGCTGGTCTCAAACTCCTGGCCGAGAGCCATCCTCCCACCTCAGCCTCCCAAATAGAGGAGGGGATACTCTGCATTGTAAACTGTGATATACACATGGCAGAAATATATTTTCAGACAGACAAATTCTCAAAACTGTTTCCTTCCACGGCGCCACTGGGAGAGGTGCTCTGCCAAGCAAAGTGAGGAAACCAGGAGAGAAGAAGGCCTGGGAGCGAGGAAACAGGGACCGGCCGGGGGGAGAAGTGACAGGATACCCCAGGATGATGTGAAGGAAAGACCCGTACGGAGTGGCTAGGAGGACCCCCACCATGGTGCATTAGGCAGGCTGAGGGCCCCAGGAGGACTGTCAGGAGAAAATGGAACTCGTGCTTAAAGATTGTGAGATACGTTTTAGGATTCCCGGGGATGGTTTAGGTTTAAAGTGGTGATAGTTCATAGAAAGCAAAGCAACTCAAAAACAACACAACCATTAACCCCAGGAACAATGAAAACTTAAATAAGACATGGAAGGCATCGTATGGCTCAGCTTTGGAAATTTTTGCATAAGTTAAGAATAAGACAAACCCTAAATTCTGATGTAACCAAAATTATCATGTGACTTCACTGGAAGGAAAGGGGAGGAAGTGGAGCAGGCTGGAGTGGGAAAAGCTTTTCAGAAAACAAAATCAAAACAGATGACTAGAAAAAAAAATCAAAAAAATAGCAATTGGCTGGATGTGGCTGCTCATGGCTGCTATCCCAGCACTTTGGGAAGCTAAGGTAGGAGCATCTCTTGAGTCCAGGAGTTCCAGACCACCCTAGGCAACATAGTGAGAGCCCTGCTCTACAAAAGCAAAATAAAGCAATATATTATTATAAACATAAAGGTCAATAAGTACAAGGAAAGACTGCAAAAATAATTGCAAAACTCTAAGTGGCTCTGATGAGTGGAATTCAGACATTGAAGAGATAGGAGAAGGACTGCTGTTTATTTTTCTAGGTTTCATGGTAATATCTAACTTTTGAAACAATGTGTATATACTACTTTAATAAAACGTGCTTTTTGATACCTGTTCGGTGTAAGGAGAGTGAGCTAGGAAAATGACTTGGTTTTGGTGAGTGTGAATATATAGAGATAGTGACACAAGGTTCCAATGCCTTGGAGAGTTCAGAAATGTAAGGGCCACTGCTCTCTGTTTTATTTTGAGATTCATCTCTTGGAGGGGAACACAGGACATCAGTGCCATATTCAAGATACTTGCCTGGAATTTTGCCTCTACCTTTTCTATTTATATCACATAAAATCTGTCTTTACCTGTGAGCACAGGCCTCAGAAAAGGATGTTGGATGTGGGAAACTCACACATCTATCTTCTGTCCCAACAATTTCGTATCTATATAATTGTGATACAAGGAACTTCCTTTAAATTAAACTCTATCAGGCTGAGGCTATGTTTGCTTTTGTTTGCAGATGTAGTACGATGTCTGGTACATAGTAAATGCTCAATAAAATATACAGAATGAATAAATGCATCAAGGGCACACACAAAGCAAAGGATGTCCCTAAAGCTTCTTAAAAGCATCACACCTATTCTTCCCTCCACTCTCTCCTTCTTATTCTTTTCTATCTCGGAGCCAGAACAATCTGCCAAACCCAATTTGGATCAGGTTACTTCTTTGCTCAAAAGTTTCAAGGGTTTACCTTTGCGTTTATGTAAAGGACACATTTCTTGACATGCCCATTGGCCAAACATGATCTGCACCAGCTTCTCCAAGTTCCTCTCCTGTTTCTTTCCCCATTTTCTCTGTGTCCTGTTCTCACAGCACACTCCAGGCCTGGGGTGTTTATAGTGGTCTTCTCTGTGCTTGACACCATCTTCCTTTCTTTGTCATTTAACTCCTACTCATCCTTCAGGTGAGCATCCCATCCTCAGGGGAACTGTCGTCCACCTTCCTCGGACTTCCTTTCAGGTTTCAATAGCAACATCTCCCTCTGCTTCATTGTGTCCTAGTTGCAGCGTTATACTTGTTTGTGTGGTAATTTGATTAATATCTGTCTCTTCCAGCAGGGACCATGCCTGAACAACCACCTCCATCCCCTACCCTATTACTCAGCGTAAGGTAGTTGCTCAATAAGAAACAGACCAGTGAATGAAAAGGACAATGGACATTCTTAGAGATGGGAACAATTGCCGGTAATAGTGGCGATGGTGATTTGTGGGCTGATTATGTGCACAGAATATGCAGATGTTTTTAGAGTAAGCTGGCAAGCCACTGTTTTTCCTCTCTGAATCTCTGAGTCATTGCCCACTATAAGCAGCTGGGGGGGGGTGGATAAAACACACATGTGTGCACACACACGCACACACATGCACACACCCATACACACACATGCACGCACACATACCCCTACACGTTCCAAAGCTCCGGGCTCTGGCACCATTGGTGATGATTCTGCATCCCATCATTTCAAGCATTCTTGTCCATTTCAATTTTCTGTGAACATTCATGAGTAGAAATTTGCCAGAGGAGGAGGTTGATGGGAGTTTGAGGTGGGTGGAAAGGAAAGGGCGAGGTGGCCTGGAGACCCAGTGAAGACTTCTGAAGCTTCTTACAGGTTCAAATATTTAAATGCCTATTTCAGGCTCTTGCGGTAATCAGTTGTAAGCTTACAAAGGTGGTCAGTCCTCAAAGTTTGGCTGCTGGACTGTTCAATTTCTGGCTGCTCCTTAAAAGCTGCAGCCTAGTTTTGAAATGTGGCTATTGTGGGTAAGATACTGACTCACACGTTTAACATCACAAAAGCCATCCCATGTGAGCAGCTGTGAGAGCAACTGACTTCCTCCTAAGAAGGGTCACAGCAATCTATGAAAAATCAAGTGATTGAATGTGCTTGTCTATAAATATGGACCGTTCCTTTGCCTTGCCACTGGGCAGAAATTCTCCACCAGATTTAGAGTAAAATGATTTCCTGTGGCATTGCTTTTAGTACCATTTGCAGTCAAGATGTGTGCTTTGATGTTAACTAGCTTGATGTGATTAATACAGAAACTAAGTAATTAATCTGTATTGAATATGTATTATTATAGTTTTCTCAAAGTTATATTTAGAAATCCAGAAACTCAGATGGTTAGGAGGTTTGGGTGTAGATGAAAAAAGAACCAGAGACTATCCTAGCAACTCCCTCCTCCTCTTGCCCCCAGCACAGAACTAACGGTGAGACTTTTATCTAAGATGAGTTTTTAACCTTGCATTCTTTGCTTGTAATGGCATTCTTCTGTCAATGCAGGGGGCTCCATCTCCATCTCTGCAAAATCAGTTCTGTCGAAGTTTTTTTTGGTCATTTCTCCATTATCAAAGAATCACAGTTCAAGAGATGCCCCCCTCTTGTTAGCAATGGCACTTTCTTCTTTCAGGCATGCTGGAATTACATCATCAACGATCATGATAATCATAAAGGTGGTCAAAAACTATTGGGTTCTTGTTCTACTTTGGACAGTGAAACAACCTATGAAGTAGACTATTATCTCATATTATAGATAAGAAAAATGGGGCTTAGAAAGATTGTACAACTTGGCAGTAAGTGAAAGTGGGATTCAAATGCCTGAAACTTTTTGATAGCATCCAGCATCATCCGAATCATTACTACACTGTCTTTTACATTTGTAATTGATGTTCCCTGAACATTGAGGGTCAGAATTCTGTTTTGGACTCACATAGAACCTCTCCTAGTTTGGAACGAGCATCCTGAGGGTAGAAAATGTATCTAGGCCAGGCACAGTGGCTCATGCCTGTAATCCCAGCACTTTGGGAGGCTGAGGCGGGCAGATCACTTGAGGTCAGGAGTTTGAGATCAGCCCGGCCAACTTGGAGGAATCTCATCTCTACTAAAAATACAAAAATTAGCCAGATGTGGTGGCATGTGCCTGTGAGCCCAGCTAATCGGGAGTCTGAGGCAGAAGAACCCCTTGAGCCTAGGAGGTGGAGGCTGCAGTGAACCGAGATCGTGCCACTGCACTCCAGCCTGGTGACAGAGTGAGACTCTGTCTCAAAGTAAAAAACAAAAGGAAGTATGCCTAATTCATTTTTATATCGTCAATCTTAGCTGAGCCTCCAGCATAATGTAGGTGTTTAATAAATATTTAATAAACAAATGAATTAAAAAACTGATAGAAAAGATGAGGTCTACTAGTGACTGATTCCCATTTGAAATTGCTATGCCTTCTTTTTATGAAGAAATGCTTATGTTTCACTCTTCTTGTTTGCTGTAAGTGGAAAGAACATGACAAAATCATCATGAAAAAGCCGAAATTGAGCTTTTCAATTCAAGAAACAATGATAGCAGAGAAAATCTTTAAAAATTTAAAGACAAACAAACAGGCACTTCCTAGTACCTGGTGGTTGCTTTGTGGGCGAGCTCTCTTGGCCCGAAATGGACATTCCATGCAAGGAGATGGGTTGATTGGTTGATGGACTTCAAATGCATTTGCCTTTGGTAATCAGATCCTACCTTAACTTATTTCCAAATTCTTGACTATTTATCTATATCTTTGATTTAGGGACTTAAATATGCCATCAACTTTTAGAAAGAAACCAATAAGACCATATATTCAATTTTAATGCGGTAAGTAGAGGAGTCTCTGATCCTGTGATTATTTGATTTTAAGTTGAAATTACAGTAAGGGTAGTCACTGGAATTTTCACTAGGCCATTACTTGGATAACACATTATAAATTAAAATCCATGACCTTTGATATAAAGGAAAAGGGATTGGTTTTAACTTCTTCCTGCTTTAAAAGTGACTTTAAAATTATTAACATAGAAATGATTTCAGCAAGGTCATGTCCTGAAGCCTCCTGGGCAGTGTGATGAGCTCTCCCCTGCCCCCTCTTGTGTTTCTCATTTTGCCTTGTTTTTCTGCTTCTCATTTTGCCACTGCTTCTTTTTTTCTGCTCACTTCTCCCTCCGTCCAGTTCCACAGCCTGGGTTTTGTACTTTCTCAAAAAGTTTTGCACACTTTATCCAGCCTAGTAATCAGGGACTCAGGGGCCTTCCTAGTCCAATACATATTCTTATTTCATGAGCAATAAAACAGGATCAGAGAGGCAGAGCAACTTGTTCAAAGTCACAGAGCAAGTAAGTGGCAAGACTAAGGCTAGAACCCAGGTCAGACTCAAGTCCACAATCCTTTCTCTATTCAACCTACTTCACTGGTTACTAAGTCTACCTCCCATTTTACTGTGCATTTCTATTCTCTTCTGATTATTTCAAACTCTTAAAATGAAAAACAAATACAGAGGGGAGAGTTTTATTTGATTTAAATCCTTAGCTACAATAATTGGATAAGTAAGACTATGCCACAGTGACACCAAATCATAACTAATTTATTTACATATTACTGTTTATTGTTTATATATGTATACATTAGTTATGACTTGTGTTTTTATATTATGTATACACAAATTTTCCTTGACATTAATGTTGAAATAAACATGCTTTTAAAATTTTAAGAAAATAAGAATCTTCAGCGAGGCGTGGTGGCTCATACCTGTAATCTCAGCACTTTGGGAGGCTGAGGCAGGCAGACCACTTGAGGTCAGGAGTTCGAGACCAGCCTGGCCGGTATGATGAAATCCCTGTCTGTACTAAAAATACAAAAATTAGCTGGGCGTAGTGGTGGGTGTCTGTAATCCCAGCTACTCAGGAGGATGAGGCAGAAGAATTGCTTAAACCCAAAAGGTAGAGGTTGCAGTTAGCCAAGACCATGCCACTGCTCTCCAGCCTGAATGACAGAGTGAGACCCAGTCTCAAAAAAAAAAAAAAAAAAAAAAAAAAGAAGAAAAAGAAATAAGAATCTTGGATATTAATTTATCATGCATTTGATACTGTGGCAGAGACTATCGTTTTCTATTTCAAAATGTTTTCTTTTTCTTTCTGCAAATCAGAAAGCTCAGTTTTAGCTGTGTATATAACCATCCACATTTTAATATAGATATTAAAATATGCCTATAAAGGCTGTGTTTTCCAGCCCCCTTTGCAACTTGCTGTAGCTGTATGTCGAAGTTCTAGCTAATGATCCCTAACAGGAAGTGCCAGAGACTCTTATCCTTCTTCCTCATTCTTTCTGGCTGAAATGCAGATGCAATGGCTGGTACTTGGCAGCCATATTAGATCATTTGTCAACTACAGATGGGAAGAGCAGCAAGATAGAGGCTTGGGATGGTGATGATTGGGAAGCCATAGAATCAGCATTGTCAGCCTACTTCCAGACTTATTTTTATGTGAAAGAAAAATAAATTTGTGTCTTTCTAAAACTACTACTATTTAATAATTAACTGATCTACAGCCTAACCAAATATAGCTGATACAATATTTTATATGACTTTAGAATTATTGACTTAGAATTAGAAGATATTGGGGAGTTTGTAAAAGAACTACTTTATAGGTGAGCAAACCGATTTCCCAAAAATGTCAGTACCTAGACTTTATTAATTTCTGAAAACTCTAAACACATTATATGATGGTTTTAGTGAATAAGCAGAAGACAAAATGCTTCAAATAAGATGTCAAAAGTATTCTTAATTGCCTTAATTTTATTTTCCAACGAAAGTATCTGTTAGAGGAGAAAAAAATATATGCTGTGGTTTCTGTGCTCTTTTTGGAAGTTTGAATTAAGACTGGAAATGAGTAAAAAGAGGACATTCTTACCTCCTTGTCATGGAATCTACAACTAGTACAGTTACGGTAACAAAGGACACAACTAATATTCTATCTACATAATGACTAACTAGAGGGATATTAAAATTTTAACGTTCCAACCAAATCCCTATCTCGGTTATTTCTAGTTTCACATTTTGCTTCTTTAAGCTAGCAGTTCCTTAAGCATTGCCAGTGGAGATGAAAACTTAACTGCAACAGGTGATCCTCACTTAGCTTCTGAGCCATAGAAATTCTACTCAGCAAAATCAAATCTTGAAAATCACATTACACAGTGAGGTCAGTCACTAATTTTGGAATTTGGTGGGGGAGAATTACTTTGGGTGCACCCATGAATTGCCTCAATTGTGTTGCACTGAGGCAATGAAAGTAGAACTTATGCAATGAAGATATTAATATTTCTATGGCCTTGTGCAAGATTATGGGATCTAGCAGACTCTTTATCTGTAAGGCAAATCCTGGAGCAATGAGCTATCCTGAAAAGATCAAGGGAGCACAGATAATCCTAAGGGTGTTAAGGGTGTGATGTGGATTTTTCTCAAGCACCATGGACCCCATGAAATGCTACTCCACTTCTCAAGTAGGTATGGTAGCATTTACTGTCATCGCTGCTTGCTTTCAACACTAATGTCTAAGCAAAATTACATCTTGCTAGATTGGTGACTTAATTTTCCAAGTCTCTTCTATGAATTATTTAGAAGACTATGAACTGTAAGTTGATGTTCTAACCAGACCAATTAAATCTTTCCCCTGAATGACCTACTCCTAGACTCTTTGTGGAGTTTGTGTGTGGGGGGGTGGGGAGAAGTGTGTGTGTGAGTGTGTGTGTGTGTGTGTGTGTGTGTGTGTGTGTGTGTATACTCTTGGATGGAACTAAAAGATCTTGAGTAGCTTTAAAAGAATGGAAAGAATTTTGCTAACATCTGAATATTTGCTTGTTACCTTTTAGTATTTCATTTACAACGTCTGACATTTTGGAGCCTTGTTAGAAAGACATTAACCTTGGAACTGATGTGGAAATTCACTTCCTCCCTTCGACTGTGAATGGTTTTAGTTTAATTGACCTTGAGAGTGAAGGTAAAACCCCCACTTCCTTTCCTGGCTTATCAAAATGGAAAACAGTATGGTTTTCTGGGAAAATTTCACGCAACATGGGATACCTACCTGCAATGTTCAAATCTTTTTTGGATGTCATGCAGGAGGAATGGAGGAGGTGCTTCTGAATGCTTCAGAATCTCTTAATTTTTCAAAGCAGGGAGGAAACAAAATCCGTAAATAACCACCAGAGTGCTCCAGTATATTATTTTAACCCTCATCACAGTCTGCTTTCAGAACCTGCATTGTTAGTCATTGAAGAGAAGCGATTCATGCACCAGGAGCATTAATCACCCAACCAACAACTGAGTCTGCATAACCAACCCACACCCTCCAGTTAACCATTTAAGACTGGGGGGGTATAGAATTTGACCTGTTGCAGATAAGCCCAATATAACCCCAGGATGTTTTGACAGCCACAAGCACTCACTCTTCCAAACCAAATTCTTCCAAGTCATTTCTTGACTATTTACAAGAGTGCAACTATTTTTGTTGAAGGGTTATAAAGATTGACATCTTTGGCATTCTTCTTCCTGCTGGGAGAGATTTTACTTTCAGCTTTCCTGGATTTACTTGATTTCATGATCAGCTACATTCAATGGGGTTGCCAGCTGGAGGTAGTGGTGGTAAGAGGGATCCCAGGAATACAATGCGGTCACCCAGGCTCTGATCAGTCCTCAACAGCTGTGACCAAATGGGCAAAATCCCATTTATTCTTTTGGAGGCCCAGTGAGGACTTGTCTTTATTCCCCTTGTCTCCACGTCAAAGGGCAGGCTTGTAATGTGCTTGTGATCCTGCCGCAATGGGCGGACTCGTGCATGCAGCTACGTGTGAGGTGCGGGGCTTCCCGTGGGTGCTCCATCAGCTGCTCTCACACAAAGTGCGTCGGAAAACTGGCAGCCAGCACCGGGGCAGTTTCCATGTTGTTGCTAGGGATGCCGCATTAAGTATCCCCATGCTCTGCTCTCGAAAGAAGGAAAAAGTGACATTCTGACTTCCCATGCGAGAGTGGAATACGTGATTCACAGTCCTGCTGCAGCATTAATCAGGCCCTGTTTACATGGAAAAAAGCCAAAAGAGTTAGAGCCAAAGAGGTGCACTTGGAAAGCCAAGTGATGATGTCATCTGTGCAGAGCAGCCCCGGCAAGCCACTCACCTGGCTGAGATGCCTTGCATGTAGCCGTGGAGCAAATCTCAGTTAAGTGTCAGAGGAACACCACGGGGTCTGACCCTGTCTTGGGATTTAACATGGTTTTATTATGGTTTGTTTGTTAAATAGTGTAACATCTTCATTTGTTATTATCACAAGTCCGAAACAGCCCAATCTACTGGTACATGGCAGTAAGTAAGTTCTAAATCCTTGCACACACTCACACACACACACACACACACTTGCACGTGCACTTGTACACCCACACATACATATGCAGAGCCTCAAAACACAAAGGAAAAAGTACTATTGGTCCTGGCAAGATGATGTTTTGTGAGTTTTACCAATCGAGGTTATTCTTTTGGGGTGTATGTCACATAGCCACATGCTCACCTCCAGGTAGATTTATGCAAATCAACAGTGGAATTCAAACATCATGAATAGACTATCATTACCCACTGCATTTTCTCAGGAGTTTTAACCAAATGTGATACTGAACGTGATGATTGAAGAATACTCCTTTTGGTTACTTAACTTGCTTATTTTAAAACGACTTAACAAAAAATAATTGCTTTCTTTCCAATAGAGGGGTTAAGCAGACAACTTTAAATACAAGTGAGGACAACTTTGGTTCTGGATGTCAACTGAATGCAACAAATATTTCTGTTTTAAAAAACTTCAGGTGCTACCTTTGCCTCTGCTGCCCCCCGGCCTCCGATGGTTAAATATTAGGAACCCTCTCTTCGCTTCACCTCTGGAACTATGACGTTTGTCCTTAGGTCAATGGAAGGCCCTGTTATGTGTCAAGTACTGAACTAAGTGAGATGTTGAAGCCCTAGGGGTGGACGTGATGAGTGTGGTTCTTGTCTTGATGGAGTTTAGTCAGGCTAATCAGCCAATATGGTAGAGTTTCTCTGAGACACAAAATGTAATTTGGTCATTTAGGGTCAGCCATGTCAAAGCCTGAATTACAGTCATTGACTTTTGGGGAGACTCCTCACATTAACTATTATGAATGAAAACCAAATAGTTCTAAATTAGAGTTTTTGTTCATTTTTTTTAAAATTATACAATAATCCAAATGAAAATTGTTCATTTTTTTTTAAAAAGCAAACAGCAAAAACAACCAAACAAAGGGCCATGTTAATTTAGACGCTGACAAATCAACCTTCGTATGATTTGTTACTTTTATTCTATTTTGTATACAAACACTTAGAATATTTTGTGTAAATTGAGCAAGGGGAGGGATTTAAATTTTTTTTAGCCAATAACTCAATCCAAAGTGGAAATCGTGCTGCTTTTATCTTGAGTGATACATAAAGAATTTGGCAACTTTCTCGTGGTGCTGTTGGCCATGGCTAGGGGTCTCAGTAAGGTAAGGACTTAAATAAAATAATGAAATACTCTGCCGGGAATTACAGGAGTACTAGGGGTCCTTAGAAGACAATTCTTGGAAAAAAAGTTTGCTTTCAGAATTAGACAAATGACAAGGTAATGGCAGCAGGCTTGAAATAACCTGACTTCTTGGAAGCAGAGATTCTACTTTCCGATAGGAACTGACACAACACTTAATCTTCTAAGGAAGAAAAAAATGGAATTTTGAGCAATTTAAGAGACTTTCAGAATGCTCCTTTAAAACTAAGACCCTCTTGCTCTGGCTTTAGATGTCAAACCACGATTGGTTTGGGCTATTTTTTTGGTCTCCCCAGGCCAGAATTTAATCTTAGCTTCTTCCTACATGTATTGGGAGATTTCACAGCATTACATGCTGATCCTCCCAAGTTCTGGGTTACATAGCACGGAGATTTAGCCTTATCTCTTTAGGAAGAGAATGGGCAATTTCCATACATATCGAAAATATGTTTGTCAACTACCTACGCAAGAGGAGTCTGGCACTTTAGTAGGGAAAGCAGTGATTGGTTGAAGGACCTTGGCAATGATCCTGCTTCATAAATGCCATATCACTGTATGAGAGCATAATTTCTATTGCCTTTTTTGGTCAGAGAATCTCAACCGTAAACCATTGTAGATGGAGAGTCATGAACTGTGCTTGCTAACCACTCAAGTCTCAGACACTTTTTTTTGTTTCAAGTGCTGTATGTTTCATTCTCCCCCATTGACATTAAACATGAGTCTATGTTGCCCAAATTGAAGTGGAGATTTAATAATTAGCCAAATACATTAATCAATGAAGATGGTAAGCCCATTAACAATTAGAATGCAAAAGAAGTGTTTTAATGTCTGTATGCATGAAATTAAAGGAAAAATTACTAAATATTCTTCACATTGGGCTACGGTAGGCATGACCACATACAATTCTTTTCAGGACAATGTTGTTTTCATTTTTGGAACAACATATTATGATATAATCGGTAATCAGAAATGCCAAATTCATCTGTAGAGTTGTAAATGAAAGGAAAAGAGCCTCTCTCTCTTAAACATAATTATGGAGTAGGCAGTTTACTTAATGTTGAAATCCTTTTAATGTCACTAGGAAAATGTTTGAATGACTGTTATGGAGTCTTTCAAACTGGCCATGTGACTTCTTCAAAAAGCTATATGAATAGTGCATGCTTTAAATCACACATCCTTAAAATGCTGGGTTCATGTAGTTGGGACAAAGCATTGGTGTTTGTGATCGTTTAAGGAGTTTCTCAGGTTTGGCAATCTACGAAAGGCTTACAGAGTCAAAAATAATACTGAACTGAATTAGAATTTCCCAAGGTATCTCCCGCCTCTGCTGGTAACTGCCAGCCCTGTCCTCTTCCTTTCCCAAGACGACATTGCACCTGCAATCACTTCTCACATCACCAAGCAGAAGAGAAAGGTGTCGGCCAGCAGCAGAGGCAGCCCCACCCCCAGCCACAAATTGCCATAAAAATTTAAACCAGATTCCCCTCCATCCGTGGACTTTTTTGAAAACGATTTTCTCCCAGGTCCTTGCTAGCTGACTTGGGTTGGCTTACAGGTTCCAGTGTGGGAATATATGAAGACAGACAGGGCTTAGGGCCAACTGTTTTGACCCTGTTGTCTTGTGGAGTGAGGGTGACAATGTTATTAATCAACTGAAAGCCTCAAATGAACAGACCTGAAACAAAATAATTAGAAGTGCTATGTCTAGGTGTAACAAATACTTGCGATCTGAATGAATAGCCAAGGGGAAAGTCATCTCTTGTAGGTTTTTTGGGACTGTTCAGATATGGCTCATCTCTCAGTTATAAGAAACTATTGTAAAAGCGTGAAGTAGTGAGTCCAGTTCTTTCCTCTTCTCGTTGTGGGTGGCAGGAACAGGTCGGGGTGAAGGTCTATACTGTATCAGTCCGTTCTCACACTGCTATAAAAAACTACATGAGACCGGATAACTGGTAAAGAAAAGAGGTTTAATTGACTCACAGTTCCACAGGCTTAACAAGATGCATGACTTGGGGGCCTCAGGAAACTTACAATCATGACGAAGGCAAAAGGGAAGCAGGCACATCTTACATGGAAGAGCAGGAGAAAGAGAGGGCACGGGGCGAGTGCCACACTTTTAAACTGTCAGATCTCGTGAGAACTCATATCACTAGAACAGCATGGGGAAATCCGCCTCCATGATTCAATCACCTCCCTGCAGGAGGATTACAATTTGACATGAGATTTGCGTGGGGACACAGAGCCAAACGATATCATATACTGTCTTGTGTCTCATTTCGTCTTACAAGTTTCCCCTGTTTTCTCTTTTTATGTCCTTTTGTCTTGGGCAATGGGGTGGGAGTATTACCCCTGTCAGGCCTATTCTATTACTGCATTTCAATGAGGCTGACCTGATGGCTCTAGAACATAAAGGCTCTAGAATAGGTAGAAAAGGGTAGACTGCTTTGGGGAGGGTGGTGGCCTTTCATAGAACCCTAAATCGCACCACACTAGCAGCAGAAAATATGTGTGGGACCCACCACTGGAGAGTTGTGTATTTGGAAATTCGAGGTCAGGGGATCAATTTCTTGGTGTTTATTTTTGAATCATACAAATTTATTTATTTATTTATTTATTTATTTGAGACGGGGTCTCTCTCTGTTACACAACTGGAGTGCACTGGTGCAATTACAGCTCACTTCAAACTCAAACTCCTGGGCTCAAGCGATTTTCCTGCCTCAGCTTCCTGAATAGTTGGGACTACAGGTACATGCCACCGCACCTGGCTAATTTTTTAATTTTTTTTTTTTTTGGTAGAGCTGAGGATATTGCTGTTGCCCAGACTGGTCTGAAACTTCTTCTACGCTCCAGCTATCCTCCCATCTTGGCCTCCCAAAGCATTGGGATTACAGGTATGAGCCATCACATCTGGCCAAACCCTCCAAATTTAAATTGAGGATACTGGTTAGAATGATTCTTTCCTATCAAGCAGAACCTCTATTATTTATGTGGAATTCTAGAAATGTTTCTAAGGTGAACAAAAAAGAATCAATGAAGGGAAAGAAGAAATGCAACATTTAAGGACATTTTAACATGGTCATTTTATAGTATTTTCATCTAAATTTTTGAGTCATGTTATCAAGTTCACAAAACATCCTATAGGTTGTTTATAAATAGCAATTTAGCTATTATTTAGAATCCATGGATTCATTAATTGAGAAGCAATGATATTGTTAAAATAGTCTTCTGATTCTTGAACATGTCATATTCATTTATTTAAGCCTGTAAAGGTTCTTTTTGTTTTTTTGTTTTTTTATCCCACTGCAGACTTTTTATATGAATAAAAGAATTAAACAAATTTTAAAAAAGATTTTTTCTAAGAATGTTCTTGCATTAGATTTATTCCTAGGTATTTCATTTTAAATAGTATCTTAAATAGATACTTTTAAATAGAATCTTTCATTATAAATAGTGTAATAAAAAATTAGAATTTCCTAATTGGTATAAAGTAATATTTTTGCTGGGCTTTGGTATCAGTGTTATACTAAGCTCACAAAATGAATTTGGAAATGTTTCCTCTTCTGTTTTCTGGTGGAGTTTAAGTAGACAAGTGTTATTTCTTTATTTCACGTTGTGCTATTTGGGTCTGGCGTTTCTTTGATGGAGGATTTTTAAATTATGGTTTCTGTTTCTGTAACAGGACCATTCACATTTTCTGTTTCCTTTTTATCAGTTTAGGCAAACTTTATTTCTCTAGGAATTTATCTGTTTTATGTACGTTTTCAAATTTATTGGCATAAAATTATTTCTGATCTCTTCTGATCCTTTTAGTCTGTAGAATTTGTAGTGATATTCCCTATCTTTTGACTTCTTTTTCACTTGTTCACTTTTGCAGAATTTTATTAAATTTATTTATTTATTTATTTTTTAAAGAATTTACTTTTGGTTTTGTTAATCCTTTCTGTTATATGCTTGTTTCCATTTCATAATGCTCTTCTTTTATCTTTATGTTATGTTCTTTTAATTGCATTTGCTTTTCTTCTAACTTCTTGAGATTGGTAAATAGGCATTGAACGTTCCACCTTTTTTGTTTTCTAATTTTTAAATTTAAACTTATAAATTTTCTATAAACATTAGTTTGGGCTTTATCCCAATCTATAACATTTTCTAATTTCTGTTTATTTCTTTTTTGGTATATTATGGTGTATAATACACACACATACAATGCAGGTCAAGTATGCACAGAATTTTTTTTGAAAAGAATCATAAAGTTGTGAAGCTGAAAATAAAATTCTTCCTCTATTCCCTTCTCCAGTCTTTCACTTACAGTGATTATTGCTCTCTTGTTTTCCCCAGCTTTATTGAGGCATAACTAACAAATAAAATTGTGTATATCTAAGGTACACAGTATAATTTGATACTTACACACCATGACATGATTACCACAATCAGGTTAGTTATCATTTCACATTGTTACCATTTTTGTGTGTGTATGTGTTGAAAACATTTAAAGTCTACTTTTCTAGCAGATTTCTAATATACGATACAGTATTATTAACTGTAGCCACCGCATATTGATCCCAGAGCTTGTTCATTTGACAACGGAAAGTTCGTACTTCTAGCCAACAGCTCCCCCTTTCCTACCACTTCCCAGCTCCTCTTAATCATCACTCCACTCTGCTTCTGTGATTTTGACTTTTTTATTTTATTTATTTATTTGAGACAGAGTCTTGCTCTGTAGCCTAGGAGGGAGTGCAGTGGTACAATCTCAGCTCACTGAAACCTCTGCCTCCCGGGTTCAAGCTATTCTCCTGTCTCAGCTGCTTAAGTAGGTGGGACTACAGGCGTGAGCCACTGCACCAGGCCGAGTTCGACTTTTCTAGATTCCACATATAACTGAGAGTATGTCGTATTTGAGTGCTTGTCTTTCTGTGCCTAGCTTATTTCATTTAGCATAATGTCCTCAGGTTTGCCCATGTTGTTGCAAAGGGCAAGATTTCTTTTTCATGACTGAATAACATTCCATGGTATATATACACTGCATTTCATTTATCCAGTCATCTGTTGACTCACACTTTGGGTGTTTCCATGTCTTGGCTCTCACGAATAAGGCTGAGGTAAACCTGGAAGTACAGATATCTCTTCAAGTTACTGATTTTGTTTTTTGTTTTTGGATATGTACTCAGACTTTGGATTGCTGTATCACAGGTAGTTTTATTTTCAATTTGTTGAGGAAGCTCCATACGGTTTTCCATAATTGCTGAACCATTGTACATATCCACCAACAGTTCCACCTTACCCAGCTAATTTTTGTATTTCTAACAGAGACACGGTTTCATCACGTTGGCCAGGCTGGTCTGGAACTCCTGACCTCAAGTGATCCTCTTGCCTTGACCTCCCAAAGTACTGGGATTACAAGCACGAGCCACTGGGCCTGGCTGGCATTCTTGTCTTGTTTCTGATCTTAGAGGAAACGTTTTCACTTTCTTACCATTGAGTATGACATAAACTGTAGATTTGTCATATATAGCCTTTATTACATTGCAGCAATTTCTTTTACAACTAATTTGTTGAGATTTGTTAAAATATCTTAAAATGATTGGAAATTGTCTATTTACACTGGTAGTTCTGTCAGTTTTTGTTTTGTTTTGTAATAATAGTTTGAAATTTATTTGCTGGATACAGTAATATCACCACCATCACTAACAATACAGCAGCAGAAATACACCAAACTCAAATAAGCTGTATATATTTTGTCATCATCAGAGTTTCTGTAATCAAATAAAATTATGGGGACTAAAATTGGATTGATGTATTTTTTTAACATCATATTACAGTTGACATCAGTTTGACAGGTGCAAAAATTTTCTTCATTGGTATAGAAGAAACCATCTCAAGAGTGGTACACTTGTGTCCAAGGTCTAGCTGTGAGCCTATTTATGTTCTATGTATGAGTTCCAACTAACAATCAATCAATAAATATTTATTGATCATTTTCTATGTGTTCAGCACTTAGGATACTGGAAGATATGAAGGCTGAAGACTCAGTTCTCAAGCAACTTCCAACGTGATTGTGGATCTACATCAAGGAATCACACATCCATACTTAGCAAATGAATGATCCAAACCTGTGCTATCAATGTGGATACCATTAGCCACTTGAGGCTGTTAGTTGAAAAATAGCTAGTCCAAACTGAGATGTGCTGTAAGTGTAAAATCCACACCAGGTTTCAAAAATTTAATATTAAACATGTAAAACACATTAATCATTTTATATTGATTACAAAACTTTGCCATGAAGTGAGAGCCGCCCACTTTCTCACAGCTCTATTTCTTTGTATGTGATATTCCCCGACCCTAGAATATCTTTCTCATCTCTATTTACCTGGAGAGTTATTTTTCTCCTTTCAAATTACTCTTTGGGGTCACTGTTTCTGGAAAGACTTCTCTATCATTTCCTACTCTAAGAAAGTAACCCTTCCATGGCATCCTATGTTAACAACTTCACACTCCACATGATGAAAACCCATTAATTTTTGTCTTCTCATTAGCCTGGATGCTCAATGACATGTTTATAAGTCTTTGTATCTCCTGAACCTAGCATGAGTCTGGTATATTATAGGTGGCTGATAAATATTTGCTGAATGAAGAAATACTTTGAGGTTCACAATCTGTTTTAGACAAGTGCTGTAAATTAATGGAGTTAGCTCAAGGTAGTAACATTAAGTGACTGAAAGTCATGCCTGATGTAAAAGACTTCAGATCAAGTGTTTAGCATAGTACATAGCACATAGTAAACACTCAAAAATATTAACTCTTATTTTTGGTGAAGAAAGAAGTCTGTCTTTTTGTGATGCCATCTTGACACTTCTTTTTTTTTTTTTAATTTTATTTTTTATTACATTTTAGGTTTTGGGGTACATGTAACTTGAAAAGGTGGTGGGTTTTTTTCCTTGAATATTTGTCTAAAATAGAGTGGGATTATAGTAGTAATAAAATGTATTATTGTTTCCTTTTTTAATTTTTAGTTTTGTGAGTACGTAGTAGGTATATATATTTATGGGGTACATGAGATGTTTTGATACAAATATGCAATACTTAATAACCACATCATAGAGAATGGGGTATCCATCCCTGCAAGCATTTATCCTTTGTGTTACAAACAATCCAGTTATACTCTCTTACTTACTTTAAAATGTACAACTAAATTATTGACTGTAGTCATCCTGCTGTGCTATCAAACAGTAGGTCTTACTAGTTCTTTCTATTTTTTTTTTTTTTTTTTTTTTTGAGAAACAGTCTCCTCTGTCACTCAGGCTGGAGTGCCAGGGCGTGATCTCGGCTCACTGCAACCTCTGCCTCCCCGGTTCAAGCGATTCTCCTATCTCAGCCTTTCGAGTAGCTAGGGCTATAGGAAGATGCCACCTCACCTGGCTAATTTTTGTTTTTTTTGGAAGAGACGAGGTCTCACTGTATTGGTCAGGCTGGTCTTGAACTCCTGACCTCAGTTAATACCACTGTCTCAGCCTCCCAAAGTGTTGGGATTCCAGGTGTGAGCCATGGCGCCCAGCCTCTAACTTTTTTTTTTTTTTTTTAACCCATTAACATCCCCATCTCTCCACCTTCCCAGCCTTTGGTAATCATCATTCTACTCTCTATCTCCATGACTTCAGTTATATTATTATTTCTTTCCTCTTCCCCCCAAATATATAAAAGCTACTCATCCTTGTTCACAGCCTATGTGAAACATCTCCACAAATCTGTCTGGTCACCCGGCCCTCAGCTGGCTCTGCCTCTCGAATTTCTGTAGCACCTTTGGCCAGCGTCATTGCTTGGCACTCAGCATGCACTACCTTTGGCTCTAGTAATAATCACATCATGATTCCTGATGTGGCTGTCTTACATTTTAGATAAAAACCTCCCTGTGAGCCATCGTGACATCCTTCACACTATTGTATCCTCAGTGACATAGCATTTTGTATACAGCAAATTCAATAAATATTTGTTGACTGATTAATTGTCCAGGCTGGAGAATAAACGGTAGTCCTATGCAGTCTAACCATTTAACTGATTCCTAATAAGTCTACATATACATAAGCACTAATGCTTTTGTATTCACACCTTAATGCCTTGATCAATTTACATGTACTTAATTGGTACATATTAGGTAAGCCGTATATGAGTAAACATGCAAGTGGAAGTTTACAAGCAATATCTTCCCTAAATTGTTCTCTCATAGCCATCCCCAATTAATGCACGAAGATCATTCTGGATTAAAATAGAGCCTTGCCTTTATTTTTGAAGTAAAACTGTCATTAAGAACTGTCTACAGTTGGCTAAATTAGAATGTGTTACACTCAACACTTGTGTCTGTACTGAGCACCTTGCTTGTGTTTGAAGATGATCCCATCAGGGTGAGTCTTTCATGCAGGTGAGACTGAAAAGCCTTGTACAGTTTCCAGCTGTTGTTTTTGGTCTATGCTCATGTGAGGACTTTCCTTTGGTTTGTGGTTATAACTAAAGAGCATGGAGACTGTTTGTGGTGCTTTGCCTTATGGACTGCGTGCTGCCTGCCTGAGCTCTAAAGAGCCATCCTATCTCCAATTGCTGCTTGCTAGCTTGGCCAGTCGCTTGCTGCTACTGATTCTCAACATTCTACAGCTCAGCCCTGTGGCTTGCAATCAGGAGGCAGTGTCTTTAGGCCCCTCTTCTTAAACATATGTAGACTGAGTAACATTTAGTGACTGCCTATGGCATGCCAGGTGATTTTATAAAATATCATTTTATGACTTCCCCATTTTGCAGATAAGAAAATTAAGGCTCAAGGGCCTAAATAGCTAAGATAGAAAATGAAGGAGCCAGGTTCCCTTTCAAACTCAGCGACTCCCACATCCTGCATTTTTCCAGCTGGCCAACACTGATTTGCACTGTTACTGGCATTTCCACCTCAGTTTTATATGAATGAAACAGTAAAGAAACGCATAATTCATTTTATACACATGGCTTTTATCTGTGGCATCTATTCAGTGACCACGTCCAAAATCCAACTTCATGATGGTCTTTCCTCTTCAGCTCCTTCCAGCCTTGGGCTGACAG
The DNA here is from genome assembly GCA_004027715.1 of Plecturocebus donacophilus. Lineage (NCBI taxonomy): Eukaryota > Metazoa > Chordata > Mammalia > Primates > Pitheciidae > Plecturocebus > Plecturocebus donacophilus. The sequence continues at coordinate 12,549 of PVKP010022317.1, read as the reverse complement.
CTTCAGCTTAGGCTCTTGTGACTGCTAACCTGAACCCTGAGAAAGGTCCCAACCTTCTTCCTCTGGCACCTGTGGGATCCTCCCACACTAAGTCCTTTTTTTTTTTTTTTTTTAAAGACAGAGTCTTCCTCTACAGTTCAGGCTGGAGTACAGTGGCACCGTATTGGCTCACTGCAAACTAGACTCAAGTGATTCTCGTGCCTCAGCCTCCTGAATAGTTGGGATTACAGGCACTCGCCACTACGCCCAGCTAATTTTTGTATTTCCAGTAGAGACAGGGTTTTGCCATGTTGGCCAGGCTGGTCTCGAACTCCAGACCTCAAGTGATCTACCTGTCTCAGCTTCCCAAAGTGCAGGGATTACAGGTGTGAGCCATGAGGGCTGGTCCCAAGTCAAGTCCTTTAATACCTCTCCATTGACTGCTGAAAGAAGCCTAGATTTCTTAGGGAATCACACCAAGCCCTTTACAGTCTCTCTGGTCTTATCCCTGTGGTGGCCTCTTTCATACCCAAATGACCACCCATTAGGGTGTCCTGTGCATTTTCAAATCTCTGGGTCTTCCTCTACCCTTCCCCTCCACCTGGTGACTCCTATGTAACCCACAAGATCCATCTCAAGTGTCACCACTTAAAAAAAAATCTTTTACTCTGAAAGTTCAGGGGTACACGTGCAGGTTTGTTATTTAGGTCAACTTGTATCATGGGAATTTGTTGTGCAGATTATTTTGCTGCCCAGGTATTAAGCCTAGTATCCATTAGTTACTTTTCCTGATCCTCTCCCTCTTCCCACCCTCCACTCTCCGATAGGCCCCAGTGTGTGTCGTTGCCCTCTGTGGCTCCATACGTCCTCATCACTTAGCTCCCATTTATAAGTGAGAACATGAGGTCCTTGATCCAGCTCCATACATGTCCCTGCAAAGGACATGAGGTTGTTCTTTTTTATGCTTTCATAGTATTCCGTGGTGGATATGTACCACACTTTCTTTATCCAGTCCACTGATGGGAATTTAGATTGATTCTATGTCTTTGCTATTGCGAATACTGCTGCAGTAAACATACACATGCACGTGTCTTTGTGACAGAATGATTTATATGTAGTCTTCTAAGAGCCCTGTGAGAATTAATGCCCCCTCCTTTATGACTCTCCTGCTTCACATTTATAATTCTATCGTAGTACCTGTGATATTTAGGTACACTCCCTTTATTTACTTTGTTTGTGTAAATATCAAAGAGTCTCTCTCCTGTTTCTTGGGCTTTAAGCTCCTTGAGCACATAAATGATTTACATGTCTTCATGGGGTCAGTGCCTAGTAGAATACGCTTTTAATAAATGCTTGCTGGAATATTTAATTAACTTTCTCAAAATACTTTACAAGACAGAAAACAATTCTTCATATCCCCGAGAAAATGCTTTTTGGTGAGATAAAGCAAAGGCAAAGAAAAAAAAAGCATTATTGCATATTTGGTATTTTAAATCTTAGTATTTTTAATTTATTGTGAGGTGAAAGCAGAGAATGACAAAAGAAATGCAGGTTGGATGAAGCTTAATTGAGCAGTGATGGGAAGCTTAGGATGGTTTCAAGGAAGGGGGAAGAAAAAGTTAAGGATGAGGAGAAGAATATATGATTTGACAACCATGATTGATTTAACACAAGAGCCATATCATAAAAAGCAGTTACTTCTTTATTAATATTTTTGATCATTTCTACTGTACAGCAAGAAGGTACAAAGCTGTCAGTGTTAGGCTTGGTAAGTCCCAAGGAGTGGGCTGGGAAGACTGAGTGGGAAAGAAAGAAAGAGAGAAAAGGACGGATATGGAGGTAGTGAAATCGTTTTAAAATTAATTTCGGAATGTCCTAGAACACCAGGATTATCCAGAGATTTTTTTTTCTCTTTCTAGGTAAGTGTTAAGCAAGAATGACAGTAAATCTTTCAATAACACTTTTGATCGTCTTTTTCTGATATAGTCAATATCTTAGTTAATTTACTATTTACTTTGTAGGAAATCCAGTAACATTTCCACCGCTTTCTTGACTTTCATCTGTTGCATTTGGCGTCCATGAAATATTCTGCAAATTCACTACAATTAACTTAATTAATTGTATTTTATGACTTTGGGTCAGAATGCCAGAATTTCTGTGCCAATTTCATTGTATTCATGGAAACCTCAAGAGTATATTTCAGATATTGGCTTTCAGACCTTTCTTTCTGAATGCGTTGCTATTTACTTACTATGTGCCAAAGCCACCATGTCAATGTAATTGAAAACAAGCAAGAAGGAGACTGGATGGCTCAGATGAATGGAAATGTGATACAGACCCTTCCAGCCACAACCCACTGGCTGGGATCCAGCCGAGGCTGATGGGGACTAAAAGTAATTACCATCTGATGGCTGGACAATGGTCTGTGTGAAATGAGCTGGTTATCTCAAGTCTAGTTCCTCATGGACAGGTGTTCATATTGCAGTTTCCACCTTCGGTGACAGGAGCCCAGGAACTGAGTGAGACCCAAACTACCTTTTCTCTTATTTGAGATTGATGCCCGTTTGTGATACAAAAAAAAAAAAAGTTAAGGCTCCTGCCTTAAACTTAAAAATAGATAAGCAGAGAATGCAAAAGTGAAGGTCCAACCAAGCTCATTGTTTTTATTCCATGAGTGTAGAAATTATACATAAAACAAGAACAAATGTTGGGCTTTTATTTATTTTTTGCTTGCTATTTAATTAAGATAGTCTCTATATTACCAAAGAAAAAAGGCAATATGGGGAAATGAGAATGAACGACTGTTTTTAAGCATTTTAATAATTTTCCCTGAATCTTTAAAATTCCAATCCTGCCTTAAAAACCACTGAAGAATAATAATGAGAACTGACTCCCCACATCTGCTATAAAAATCATAGGAAACAACCAAACTCAGTATCAATATTATTATCCATTCTGCCAAAGCTGAAGATTATTTCCCTCATTCATTTAGCAAAAGATTTTCCAAACTTTATAAATATTGTTATGTCTCTCGAATGCATTACCTCACAGGTCTCTTCTGAAAGGTATCCAAATTCTGCATTAAGGCACTTGTGGGAAAAGCAGAAAAAATAAATGGTTTACTTTAAATGGGATTTGGAAAGGGTACGATTACGGTCTGAAATGTATCGCACTGACATAGTAAAACTGAACTTCCTAATGGATTCTTAAATTTTGAGTAAGCATTAAATCCATTTATTGAACTCCTTTCTGTATGTCTAAAAGTTACAATAAATACATATATTTTTTCCCTGATGGACTTTCCGCAGCGAAGGACGTCATACATTAGTCGTGCAGGCTGTGCTTGAAGAATGTTGAGAGCCCATAGCTCGATATTAAACCTGAGTGTTAGGAGAGAGTCAAAATATTTTTCTGATTGAACAAATAAGTTTGTGAATAGAGAGAGATTTGCCTAGCACCATGAAGAAGAATTGCTAAAACACGCAGGGCAAAATGTCCTTCAATAGCCTTACAAATGGATGCTGTCTCTTCGCACAGTGTTTTTATGTGATCAGGTAACCAGAGCTGAACGGTGTCCAGAAACACATTAGATCTTGCTCTTGCACTTTGTTGGTGCCAGGCAGACAGATATACAGAAGAGCACACAATGGCAAAATTCAGACATGAATAGAGAGCTGGATTTTCATTGTTTGTTCACAATACCTCTTGGGTGAAAGGAAGGAAGTAGGCTGTATTGCCTAATAACTCAAAATGCCCCAGAGAAAGAAAAACAGACAGATTCCCATTTTGGTGGTGCAGTAGCTTGTGTGGCCAGCGGTTCCTGGTGATAAGTTTGTCAAGGGCTATTTTGCAGATCTGCTCAAAGTCTCAAGCCATAAACCATCCATGTAGTCAGCGAGTCTGTCTAGCTGTGGGGTATCCAAAGGTATGATTTACAATCTCTGCCAAGAAGACGTCTACATAGGAAAATTTGTTAATTGGCAGCATATAAAAAAGTCCAAGGATGGAAGAATAGCGACAAGCCATTGTTTCTCTGCTTGAAGAGTTAAAATAGAAAAATATCATTTTTGAGCTATAAAAGTTACATTTGTGCTCTTGGCACAAATTCTGATAGGGATAAATTTATATTTTGGCATTTGGTCAATAAAAGCAATAAAGTCAGAGCTTTAAGATAAAGAAGAGTAGAAGTCATGTAACCTGAAAGCATGCAGACATGCAGATAAAGGCTAACTGATGCTGAGAATGTTAACTGCTGCCTCAGAAGGCTTCATCCTGGACTTGATGACAGACTGAAAAAAGACCATGTATAAAGGTCTTTCCGTAATTGTGGCAAATTTGTTATTTTCCAGTGTTATAGCCAGTTGTATTTATATCTAAATAGCAAAGTTAATTGGTGCTCAAAGGATAACTCAAACCCTAATTTTTATTTTTTTCTTAGTTTGGATTTTCCCCTTCTTCTCCCTCCACAATGGTTTTGTGCGACGGAGGGACTAAACGACTTTCATCATCTCTTCGGAGGTTTTATTGCTTTAGAGGGTGAGCTAATATGTGCAGTCTAAACAGGAGCACTGATGTTTCCTTAACCCGTAATTAAAATTAATCATCTAAAAATGAATTGTATGCTAATACTGTCTTTATATTCAACTAAGCACATAGTTTTTGGGTAAATGATATCTGCTAAATAATGTACTAGGTGATAATACACACACATTAAGATATGTAATATATACAAACATAAATCACATACAGGACTTTCTAGAATCCTTGTTCAATTTTTAAATATTAACCTCTTAAGAGAGAGGAAAAAAATAAGGGAAACTAGTAATGTCTTTGGATTTCTACCATATAGCAGCACTTTCTAGGAATGACCTGTGAATCATTTTCTTGCAACCAACAAAGGTTTTATTTTGTAAACTGTATGTATTTCCTTCACCATAAAATTAGAAATAAGGGTAATAGCTTGCATACTATTTTGTAAGGAGTTGATTTAAAAATCATTAGTTTGCAGACTTTGTATTCCAGTTACATCTTAAGCAATTAGATTTTTTACATGTTCAAGGGCTGTATGGAGATCATTTATACAATGTTTTGAACTACATATGCACCAACAATACCAGTGTGAAGACAGCTGACACACAAGTAATCAGAATATGTGTTGTGTGTGTGCGTGTGTGTATACGTAGAATATTGATTTATGGATGCTAAAAGAAATACCATTAATTTGACGGTAGACCCCAGAAAAATCAATTGACTCTACTGTTTCACCTACTAAAAGAAATCTGTCTGATTTGCTTTCTTCTATCATTTCTATCCTCTTAAAAAATTTTGTTTAAAAAAAAATACAGCCTTGAGGTTGATACTTTGAACAGAAAAAATGAGTGATTCAGTGCCCTGATCACTTTTAGGCAGAAGTCAAATTGAGCTCTTCTGAGGAAAGACATTGTATTATTTTTAAAATGAGCAGGACTCTTGAATTCTTCTTTTAAATTAGCTATCTTTTAGATATTCCCTCAAAAATACCTTACTTTACACACACACACACACACACACACATTTCCAGCTGGAATTTGATTTCTTCAATTTACAAACATTTACATAAATTGGAGACATTCTAGAAGGAAAGAAAGTGAGGAATCACTGTTTCTCCAACTTCCACAAGTCCTAAAATGTAAGCATTAACTTCAGCCCCTCCTTGCGAATCTTGGGTGTTCCACCCTGGGAAACAGGCCTAAAACTTTCATGTAGTTGAGGAGGATGCATCATCCTGATCATATCTTATGGCTTTGGGAAGAACTACCAAATTGATTCAAAATAGCGAAAATGAGTCAAAGAGATTCACACAGCATCTGAGAAAACCACTGAAGTATGCTGATGACATTTCAAACACCTTCAAACTCAAAATGGAAAAACCTCTAATAGTGAAGGTCTTACCAAAGTGACATCCATGACCATATAGATGTCCCTAGGCGTAGCTCTTCCACGAAATTATAACGTCTTTTTGATGTAATCAAGAAGGGAAGCATAGAAGTGTCTAGTAAAAAACACTGACCCTTTAGTAACCTCACAAAAATAGCTGTCTATTTCTAGTTGGAAATAGAAGTTACTGTGATGTAGTTTCCATATGCTTTTTTTAAAAAATCCTGTTTTTTAAGGTTTTACCTGTGAACCAGATTCCCTCTCCCAGACTTAGTTGATGACCTTCGTTCACTTCCTCCTTGACCCCCACTGCTCCTAGAGTAGGAGGAGCAGGTTTGCTTAACACACAGGATCTACTTGATGGTGTGAAGATTCTGAGGGGTTCTTGGTGGATGATATAGGGTGTGTTTTGCAGGGGAGAGAGCAGTGTGGCTCCTAAGACCAGTCAGGAAAGGGATACCTTACTTACACACACACACACACACACACACACACACACACACACACACACACACTTCCAGCTTGAATTTGATTTCTTCAATTTACGAACACTTATAAAAATTGTAAGACATCAGGTGTGAGGCGTCAAGTTCCTGAAGGGCGATTCATTTCAGGTACTTAGAACAGCATGTGCCGGTGATGTTCTTCACTGTGGAGAAGCTGGGAGCGTGGCTTCCGGCGGTTCCTGAATCATTCTTGGGTGTAGACTGCTACAAAATGCACCGCCAAAGGGAGAAACTGGTGCTTCCGGGAGCAAGCAGGCCACCCCTCCCTCCTAGGCGCCACAAAGAATAGGCAGCCCACTTTCTTAGAAGTCTGATTTAATTGCTATTGTGATCCTGTCTCGAATTTGCCTTGCGATCAGTTCACCTGTGCCCACCCTCACTGTCCTCTCTGGTCCCCTCCATGTTTCACATTCCCCTCCCCACCCCCTTTTAGAGGAAACCCACGGAGGATAAGAATCTAGCCTGGTGTTCATAAACTCTTTTTCTGTCGGTGCCAATCTTGAAAAATGAGAATCAGAAACGGCTAGATGAGAACCCAGCGCTCTAGTGAGGAGAGAAGTGGGAGCAGGGAGAGGAGGGAAGCCACATGAAACTCACACTGCTCAGATGTCTCCCATTTTTCCATATTCAGGAGGGAGCTTTTGGGGTAGAGCAGAAAAGGGATGATATTGTGATTAGGAAAAAAAAACAACAAAAGCAAACCAACAGACAATACCTACTCATTGAAAGCAGCTTTGTTGTTAGGTGTAATTTAAAAAGCAATCAAACAAATGAATTTACAATGGAATTTCCCCGCCTGTTAAGTTGTGTGGATAGATACAGGGGATGGAAATGGGCCAGTAGGTTGGAGTGAGTAGCACCACACGACGATTAGTGGCTGTGATAGTGTTAAAGGAAAATATAACACAGGCCAGAAAAAATAGTAGAAAATGCAATCACTCACTTCATCAAAAGTTGCATAATAAATAAACGAAATGAGATGTGATTAAGGGCAATACTACCAGAGGATGTCTCTCAGATGCTGCATCTTGTAAAAGACACAGTCATCCTGTAAAAGTTATAATGTTTATCATTATCATGATCATGATTTATTATAAAGCAATATATAGTCCTGCCTGTACCATTTTATGTCTGGCCACTGCAAACTTGTTTACGAACCAAGAGGCCCAGGTCCACGCTTACTAACTAGCAATCTTTTAGTGAAGATTGCTAAGGCAGTCTCTTGGGTTTGCTCTTTTCTTTTCTTTTTGAGATGGGATCTCACTCTGTCACCCAGACTGCAGTGCAGTGGTGTGATGATAGCTCACTACAGTCTCGACCTCCTCGGCTCAAGCCATCCTCCCACCTCAGCCTCACGAGTAGCTGGGACCACAGGCATGGGCCACCATGCTCAGCTAATTTTGTTATTTTTTTTTTTGTAGAGATGAGGTCTTCTCATGTTGTCCAGGCTATTCTCGAGCTCTTGGACTCAAGTGATTCTCCCACTTTGGCCTCCTAAACTGCTGGGGATTACAGGCGTGAGTCACTGAGCCTGGCCAGGTTTGCTGGATTCTTATTGGTTCTATTTCAATTGATAGGAAAGGCAGTAAAGGCAGGCACCCACACAACTGAGAGAATGTATTCAAAACCCAGTTAGGGACCACTGTAGGAGCTGTTGGCTATTCTGATCTAATTTTCTCAGTATGAATCTGTGTCATTTTCCAGAAGGGTCTTAGACCAAGAAAGATGGAACCAACTACACTCAACTTACCGTGCTTGGTCTGAGAAATTCCAACTGTTCTGATGTCCTCATTAAGCCATTTGAAAAACTCAAAAGTTTACCAATAATGACAACTTCTGGAAAAAGACACAATAACAAAAAGACTAGTTAAAGAATTTGTTTTTGACGTGGACCTTTTGTGATAAATCCATTTCATAGCACTTAAGATTTTAATTTTTAAGATGCTTTTCTCTTGCTTTGATCAAATTGTGCAAAGCAGCATTATGACTGAACTAGTACTTGGGATGGTTCTACCTGTTCATAGGTAAGGTGAAGCTATGTCTTTTTCTTCTTACTCATGTTCGTCTTCTCTGTTTGCTGCTATTGCATCCTAGCAGTCCTCACATTGAAAAAAACATTCCTGATCTTCCAGCAGTAAGGAGATACATATTTCAATTGACTTTGTGAGCATATGTAGGTAGTAAACGGCTTCCAAGCGAAAGAAGAACTTGCCTACAAAACTGAGGCACAGTTCCAAACAACAGGCAGGAGAATAACGTGCTAGCAACACAGTGCAATTCTGTGTTGAGATGGCCGATTGGGCTCTTATGCTTGGCTCCCTATTTTGGAGAACATTTATCTGCCAGAAGATTAGCATAATGTTTACAGAAGACATTGGCTTCTTATGGCTAAGCATATCCACAAACAACACATAATCGAACAATGCATTCTTTTACTGAACAGGTATCTTTCTAAATTGTATTAAGCAGTCATTTGTTCTGTTACTGTTTCATTGGAGCAATTACTTCCTACGGCAACTATATTGTACTAAAATGTGTCTTGAACAGGACTGTGCATCCTCTTTATTTAAGGAATGCCAGAGTAAGCACAATTTGCGAATAACATGGGAAAAGACTGAGAATGGAATGAAAAATACAAAAGGATAGGAAGCCATACATCATCACACAAAGTCCCATTATGACGTGGTGGCCTCAGCAGGGAGTTCTACAGTGCTGTGAGCTGTAGCCAAATATACCACAAGAGCTTGAACTTAGAAGCCGACAGTAAAGTTGCCTTGAATGGCCCCAGACATCTTGGCCTTTGTTTATAGAAGTCTTTGTTTTCCTCTGACAGTACCAGGAACCTAACATTTTCCTACTCAAGTATATTTCTGTATTCATTGTATTTGCAATGCCACATTGCGCTGACTGGTTGACAGGTTGGCTGTGTGAATGAAAGATTCTTTATTGACGATCTTCCTTGTCCTTTTTCTCTGCCTATTAAGTGGAATTAAATTCTATTTTTACTGGCCAACCCTATCCAATGCTACTCCCTTTAGAAGTAGCAGAGAACTGAACTTGGTCTAGGCAACCAGACTGAATTTGTGGTGAATCAGAAATATTCCTTTGGAACCAGAGTTGCAATGGCTTGGCTTGAGAACAGAGTTCATTGCTACCAACCCCAGCTCTTCTGCAAGCTTGCTGTGTGACTTTTAGGTAAGTCATAACCTTTCTGTTTTTAGTTTCCTGAAAAGTGGAGATAAAGCTGCAGGGCTTTTCATCCATCTACCTCAGAGGAGTTTTGTGAAGGTTAGTTAATTAATTGTCAAGACGTCTGAGCTAGAGGTGTGTTAGGGAAATGTCAAAAAAAAAAAAAAAAAAAAAAAAGGGACCAACCAGGCAAGGTAGGAAGAGGGAGTGATTGTGGAATAACTACTTTTTCAACATCTTCAATTTTCTAGGGCAGTTGTCAGGTAAAGTTCCCAAATTTGATCACTCTAAAATTATTTAGACCTCAGGTTGGCTATTTCTGGCTTTGCTTTGTTCTGTAGGATTCTTTGAAGAGTCTGCTGATTCAATATTGTCTTTGAACCTAGGAAAGTAGAGAAAACTTTGGAAGGACTTTTCTGGCAAATAGGAGCTTCATTTTTACCATATCTTTAAGGATATATTCAATCAATATTCATACAAAGGAAAGATGAAATTATTCTCTTTGGGATTCTGATTGCCTCTGGCCAGGCTAGCAAAGACTGGTAGGCTTGCAGAATTTGGGGCAATAAAACCCACTACTTCTTGAGCAGTTAACACACTCCCTCTGGTTACCTCACTTACAAAGATGGTGAACGGTGGTTTCTGGTCTCTGACTCCCCTCTCACTGTATTTCCTTGCCGATCAACTTATATCTCTCCAGAAGAGAAGTTGTAGCTAGTAACGCGTGTGATCATGGACCCAAGAGGCATGAACTGGCTCTTAGGGACTCAATCCTGTGAACAGTTCTGACCATATTTGTCTTAGGCTGTGAGCAACTGCAACCGACAATGGACCTGTGAAATATAATTAAACATTGAAGGTTAACATAAATGACTAAAATGTCAGCCAACCTGAGGATTCCTGAAACTCATTATTAGAAGATAGCAGGGAGTTCCCTGTATATTTTAGTTTTGAGCCCCTAAATATTCATTGAGCTGGAGACATACTGGAAGGTGAGAGGACAGTTAGGATAATAGGACTGCCAGAGCAGTAGCCGATTTCTGATTTTTAGACAGGTTTGGTGGAACTAGGAAAAGGAAGGAAAAAAATGGTGTATGTGTGTGTGTATGCCCTCTTTGCTTATTTTGCTCACATTTGGACAAATTGAAGGAAAGCATGGACTGGAAATCTATCTTCTTTCTAATGTGTAAAAAATTCAAGGACCTCATGTGGTTCATAGTAGCTACAATGCCCAATGCCCTGAGAATTAGGTTGGGGGGATCATTTCATTAGATGGCCTGGGAGATGGAGATTTCAGGTGGCCTCATGCCCACAGTGGGCTAATGGCTTAGCTGCAAATAGAAACTGACTCCTATTGATACCTAGATTTCCATTTACTAAAAGTGAAAATAATTTTCTTTACCAAATCGCTGGGGAGAGCAAAGGCAGTCTGTGCAGAACGCAGCCTAGTAGGTAAACACTGTACATTATCGTGTAAGAGCAGCTCATGGACTAGTATTGAATTGCTACAAAACATAGACGTTAGTGTATTTTTGGATACATGGGGAGATAAAATAACCAAGAGCAGTTTTCTTCTTTCAACAAATATCGAGGACCTCTTCGAGGCATTTAGAAAGCCTTGCTTCCAGAGTTGGCAGTGTGGGCAGAAAACATATAGAACTCAACGCTAAAACAAAAATAACAACAATACACACACACACCATGCTGAGACGCACTTATTCATGTCACACACATGTTGTGGAAAATGTCTGCGGGGGCAGTGAGCTGCGAATGTTGATGTGGGAGTTCGAGCCGCCTGGATCCTGAGGTCCCAGGCAAGAAAGTGGAGGTAACTCAGCCAGAAAGCCACACAGCCTCATCTATTTATAGCTCCCGGTGGTGAAAAAGTAAAACCAGAGTGCAGCTTCTTCTACCTGCTGTTCCCAACTGAAGCTCACAAAAAACGGATAAGACCTCGTTTTGGTTGCCTTTGTAGTTTTAACCGACACACATAAAAAAGTGATGACTTAGCGGCAACCCTTCCCGACCCCCTCCAACAGGTGAGGAAGTCAGACTGGCAGCCCCCTCCAACGTTCGCCCTTCTCCTCCTTGGTCCAGAAATGCATCTGTGCAATCCTTGGCCAAATGAAATGCATTGAATTTCTTCTTTCTTTTTTTCCTTAAGGAAAATTCATCGTACTCCTTTTCTTGGGGGGAGTTTATCATTTACAATCAAGAACTTTTCAATTGATCAGAAATGTATACCAAAGTCCTGTGTAAAGCATTTATATTTAAGATCTTTTTATCCTTTCTTCCTGCCTCTGGTTTGTGTGCAAGGCACACACACACACACACACACACACACACACACACACACACACAGTTACGAAATCTTCACCCAAAGACCACAAACAAGACAAAACTGGTACCAGGGCAGAATCCCTGCCTTATACTCAAGATCTAATTGTTCAGCCGAGGACGCAGACAGCCCCTTTCTGAGCTCCACGAGCTGCCTAGCCTCCCTGGATCACGGGATCGGGACCTGCAAAATGCTGCTGGAGAATTCCCTTATGAGAATCTCAGGCACGAAGGCTGTGTGTTCTTGAGGATGTCTGCGGTGACAGCTCATCATGAACTGTCGGGACCTGTTGACAAGGGCTTAGGATGATCGCTGTAAAAAGAAAATCTCGTAAGAGTTTTCTTACGAGGACCCTGGGCGGCAGCGGCGGAGGGAGGGAGGGGCCGGGGGCGGCGGAATCGCGCCCACGCCGCGTGGTCCCCGCGCGCGGCCAGGCTGGCAGCGCCCCAGGCAGCGCGCGCGGTAAGCAGGAAGCTGCGGCCGAGCTGAGCCGCTCCAAAGCTACTGGAGCTAATAGATTGTGGTCGTGCGGAGAGCGGCAGCGTCTCCGTAGTGATGGGAACACTCAGAAGCATCATCAAAACAGTTGCAGAAACATGCTGAGCTCTGCACTCCCGAGCC
>PVKP010022316.1:0-37861 GCA_004027715.1 Plecturocebus donacophilus | reverse complement strand
AGAATGCAAAAATACTTCCACCATGGCAACCTGACGTAGCTCTAGAATATTCTAAATATTAAGGACTTGGTGAGAAACCATTCAGTCATTCAGCAAATAGGTTTTGGGTACCCATCATATATTTAAAGTATTTCAGTAGATGAGGCTAGGCATAGTGGCTCATGCCTGTAATCCTAGCACTTTGGAAGGCCGAGGAGGGTGGATCACTTTAGGCCAGGTTCCAACTTGAGACCAGCCTGGCCAACGTGGTGAAACCCTGTCTCCACTAAAAAACAGGAAAATGAGCCAGGTGTGGTGGTGCACACTGGTAGTCCCAGCTACTCGGGAGGCTGAGGCAGGAGAACTGCTTGAACCCAGGAAGCGTAAGTTGCAGTGAGCTGAGATTGTGCCACCGCACTCCAACCTGGGCTGCAGAGTGAGACTCTGTCTCAAAAAATAAATAAATAAAGTATTCCAGTAGAGATTCTAGTTCTACTCCTATGACAAAAACATACAGAAAAAAGTAAAATTGACCTAATGCTCTTTCTATACTGGCATGGATGGCATTAGACAACAATTTTAACATTGGCAAAACTGAAAAAAAATGATTTTTTTTTTTGGTTTTTTTTTGAGACAGAGTCTCACTCTGTTGCCAGGCTGGAGTCCAGTGGCACGATCTCAGCTCACTGGAATCTCCACCTCCTGGGTTCAAGTGATTCTACTGCCTTAGCCTCCCAAGTAGCTGGGACTACAGGCATGCGCCACCACACCCAGCTAATTTTTGTATTTTTAATAGAGACAGGGTTTCACCGTGTTGACCAGGATGGTCTCTATCTCTTGACCTCATGATCTGCCTGCCTTGGCCTCCCAAAGTGCTGAGATGACAGGCGTGAGCCACCGCACCTGGCCATGATTAGTTTTTTGAACTCCCTATATCTGGCTTCACATAGTAGCAGTTTTGCACTCAGAGCTGTAAACATCTGTCTGTTGACTGTCCCAGAGACCAAATGATCAGTGACCTGCTACTGTTCCCTCACTCCATCCTCCCTAAAGCCACTATGCTGTCATATGGTAGATTATCATGTGAAAAAAATACTTCACTTCCCATGTTTTCTTCCCAAGAGGTTAATGCCCACTTTATGCTCCTCACGTCCTCTTTTTCACTGCTTATTCTGACAGTAATTCTAGTAATAGCCTTTTGCACACACACATAATCTCTTTAACCATCTGCATCTTCTTTCTCACCCAAGGAAGGTAAAGAATATCTTGCCCAGCCTTCTGGGCATTCCTCAAATAACTACTGGATGCCTGTGCATAACACTACACTGGTTTTATAGTCGATAAAGTCTGAATATGACATTAGTTCTACATTCATAAAGCTTGTACTCTCACAGACATGACAATTTATAAACTAAAAGCTGTAAGATGAAGTAGTTGTAAGATGTAACTAAAATGTAAGATGAAGTAGAAAATATGTCATGCTGTAGAGACTTTTCTGCTCTTTTCTAAATTTTCAAATGAAAAATGCATTGGTGAAAAATTTCAGATGTTCTACATGATTATTTGATATAGTATAGAAAAAGGAAATGTTGAAACTAAAAAGTGAGTACATGTTGGTCTTCAGTTGGGCTGTAGGCTTTGTTTATTATTTGTTCACCCAGCAAATAATCGAGTGGCCAGGCATTGTATTGGATGCTTGAGAAATTCAGGAAAAGACCTTGCCATCCTCCAGTTAGAGCTTGGGTGCAGTGGTACAAGAGGTGAGAAGGTTGGAAGCCGTGTGTGCATGTATGCTGCCTGTGACTCCCTGGGCCCAGTCTGGCGGCTAAGAGGGATCCAGCTACAAAGCTTCATCAGGAAGGTTCATCTCAAGGTTTTTGAAGATGGTAGGGGATGTGCTTTTACAAAAAGATGGCTGTGAAGGATGAGGAAGCAAGCCAAGAAAACTAAATGGACCTCTTTGGGAGGGTGAATGTGTCCGAAGTCTTTAATTCAAACTTTGTTAAGGGCAAAGGACAAGGAAAAATCCCACGATTTTGAGAAAGGGAATAATGTAAATATAATGTGATGGTAGTTTTACATCTTTTAAATGAGTTTATCTTTTTTTTTTTTTTTTTTGAGATAGAGTGCTAACTCTCGTCATCCGTGCTGGAGTGCAATGGTGCGATCTTAGCTCACTGCAACCTCTACCTCCCGGGTTCAAATGATTCTCCTGCCTCAGCCTCTTGAGTAGCTGGGATTACAGGCATGCACCCCTACCCCTGGCTAATTTTTGTATTTTTAGTAGAGACGGGATTTCACGATGTCGGCCAGGCTGGTCTCGAACTCCTGACCTCAGGTGATCCGCCTGCCTTTGTCTCCCAAAGTGACTTGATCTTTCAGGCTGGGAAAGAGTAAATGCAGGTCACCCACCTATTTATGAAGCTCAATTCATCTTTTTTAGAAAGTCAGATAACACTTTTCAAGACATACTGCTTATTAACCCTAGACGTGAAAGACATGAAAGGCAAAAAATATGATGCTTCACTTAACTAAATCCCAGAAAATCTTGGCTCCCCTTCTAAAAATCTTGAAATACAATGTTTCTGGAACATTAATTAGAAAACAGCTTGCTATCACCAAATTGTTAGTCTGCATTAGAAACTCAAAACTGCTAACAGATGCACCCTACAGATTTTTAAAATACGGAATTATTTCAGCAAGCTGCCAAGCCATTGATCTATATAACTTTTTTAAAATATGAAATATACATATGAATCTACATAACTGTTCAGTCGACAATGTTCCTGTTTGTAGTGTATACCATGAACACTTGATTTCCAAAATGAGACTTGCCTTGACTAGAACTAAGCTACTTAAATTAACTCAATAGTCTAAAAACAGTTTTGTTGTTGTTGTTGTTGTTATTGTTATTGTTGAGATGAAATTTCACCCTGTCACCCAGGCTGGAGTGCTGTGGTGCGATCTCAGCTCACTGCAACCTCCACCTCCTGGGTTCAAGCAATTCTCCTGTCTCAGCCTCCTGAGTAGCTGGGATTATAGACATTATCCACCACGCCCAGCTAATTTTTGTATTTTTAGTAAAGATAGGGTTTCTTCATGTTGGTCAGGCTGATCTCCAACTTCTGACCTCAGATAATCAGCCTGCCTCTGCCTCCCAAAGTGCTAGGATTATAGGCGTGAGCCACCACACCTAGCCTCTGAGTGTTTTTTATTCTTAAAAATATAGGAGAATTCTGTCTGCCATATAGAATAAAACACTGCAAAAGGAAAAATGTTTTAAAGAGTACCAGACAGTGTAGGGCAGAGGAAGCATCATGCATTCTGGACTCCCCAGAACTGAGCTTTCAGCCTGGTTGTGCCACTTACTCAACAGGTTGCCTTGAGCCACAGGCCTACTCTCTTAAATCTCACTTCAAAAATGGGGATAATGATGCCTGTCTGTCCAGGGTGCTGATGGGAATCCATCACAGAGGCAAAGTGTAAAGTAAATGGGTGGGCGTTATCATTATTAAGTACAAAGATGTGCATAATACATGTCATTGATCACATATACCTGAAGTGCTACTCTACTAGAACATTTTGGAATACAGATTTCGAAGGATTCTGAGATAAATTCAGTGGACAGAGTTTTGAAGAGGAAAGCTGTTTTAGTTTGCTTACTGTTGCTTTAAATAGAATACCTAAAACAGTAACTTATAAATAAAAGGAATTTGTTTCTTACAGTTAAGGAGGCTGAGAAGTCCAAGGTCAAGGGGCTGCATCTGGTGAGGGCCTTCTTGCTGATGGGGACTCTGCAAAGTCCTCAGGTGGCCCAGGGCATCACAGGGCAAGGGGGCCGAGTGCGCCAGCACAGGTCTCTCTTCCTCCTTTTATAAAACAACCCGTCCCATTCCCATGATTACCTATTAATCCATTCATCCATGAATGGATTCACCCATTCGTGAGGGCAGAAGCTTCATGATCAAATCACCTCTTAAAGGCCCAACTTCTCAATGCTGCCATGTTGGGGATTAAGTTTCAGCATGAGTTTCAGATGGATGAACATTGCAATCATAGCAAAAGCTGACACAAGAGGGATGATAAACTCACAGTCTCATCTTTCTAATATGTGTAAAGTGACATATAATCCCAATGAAAAAAGGAACGAGGTTCTTGTGCCCACATTTTACCCTCTGATGGGCCTAATCCGAAAGGACCAGCACAGGAGAGGCAGACTCCTACCTAATTGAAGATGAATGTGGAAGACAGGCACAGAACTGGAAAGGCAAATCAGGAGGCTGGAAGTTGGTTTGAGGATGTGGCTTACGTAAAAACAAGTGCTGGTTGCAATAATAAATGACAGAGCCAGAACTCCATGGCAGAAGGAGCTAAAGCCTAAAATAGGTGGGAAGATGATGAGATTGTCCCTAGTTCTCAAAGTTGCTGTTGCCTTGAAAGAATGACTTCGCTGGGAACCAGAACATCCAGGTTGGCCTCAAACTTGCTGCTGACTGGGAACTGTGGCAAGCAGGAGAGGATTCTGATGCTTGGAATTGGGCGAGTGTTTTGATTTTCAAGCAAGCTAGCTTCCTAGAATTACAGGCCAGTGAACTTGTCATCATTCCCAGCAGAGTGCTGAAAAGAATTAATTAAATGATTTTTCAGCTGTTAAAAAGGGATCCTCTGCCCCAGCAGAACTGGCAGAGGTTCACTAAGAACAATTCCTGCCACAAAAAAAAAAAAAAAAAAAAAAAAAAAAAATGATTGCAGCTTTGAAAAAGAGGATTGCTTCCATGATGAATGAGCAAGTGTTGTAAATGCTGTATCAGGATTTTGGTAAGGTATTTGAGAAAGGCATTCATTTCTTTGTGAAAACTGGAGAAACAGGGCTTGAACAGCAGTGCAGCCCCATTGGCTCATACCCGCCCTGCCACTCAAACTACCAATTAATAGACCCACATCAGCCTGGGGTGGGGGGCTGCCAGGATGGACTTCAGACCCCCAGTCTCATAATGGAGCAGAGAGTGAGGTCCCTGCCCATGGCCTAAGAGCTATAAATCAGAGATCAGAAGCCACAGCCTTGGTCAGAGGGAGGGAAACAAGCCCAGCCGGATGACTAAAGGAGCATGAGGACAAAATGAGGGGAGTAAGGGATGCTGAGGGCGACTGAGAACCAGGGCCTGCAGGTTGGCCCTGGGGAGGCAGGCAGGCGGGTTTCAAAGGCGAGGCACCATCGCTTGTTCAGATTTGTCATTCTCAGCATGCTTTTTAGATTGTCACAGATCCATTTAGAAGGGCTAAGAGGAGGCAGAGAGGTTTGTAACCTCAGACTTGCCCTCTTCAACTTATTTATTACCAACGTGAATGAGGACATGGATGTCAGGCATGTTCATGAAACCTACAGGGGACGTGAAGGTGGAAAAGAGAACTAAAATGTTGGATGGCTTCTGTACCTGGGTCCAGAAAACGCAGTTGGTCTCAGGGTGTGATAAAATGCTATTTAGTGGTGACCCATGGGGAAGAGGTAGAGGCTGGAGAGTCAGTACAGATGAACCTGGCTACAGGAGCCTACCCAAAGCTCGGACCTCTGCAGCAGAAGCATATGTTCAAGCTGAGATGCATGACAAGCCTTACCTTAACAATATTACTCTGTCCCACACAGATCAGACCACGTCTGAAATTTTAGAATCGGCTCGTTTCCATACATTGAAGGGCAAATCTTAAGTGTGTCCTTTGGAGAATGCTGTAGATACTTTGGGATTTCATATATATGTATGTGTGGATATGTGTGTGTGTGTATGTGTGTACATATTAGGATTAACGTGCTCACCCTGGAGAGCAGTTGAGTGTTTTTAAGGCCACTGGCTTGAAATAAGCGACATGCTCCTGTGGGACTGGATTTATTTTTGGTAACACCAGAGGGCATAAGTTTGGGCTTCTTAGCCTTTGGCACTGTCTGAGAAGAAAATGGAGGCCTTGGTCTGGGCATGGTGGCTTACTCCTGTAATTCCAGCACTTTGGGAGGCTGAGGCGGGTGGATCACTTGTGGTCAGGAGTTCGAGACCAGCCTGGCCAACATGGTCAAACTCTGTCTCTACTAAAAATACAAAAATTAGCCAGGCGTGGTGGTGGGCACCTGTAATCCCAGTTACTCAGGAAGCTGAGGCAGGAGAAACACTTGAACCTGGGAAGTGGAGGTTGCAGTCAGCCAAGACAATGCCACTGCACTCCAGCCTGGGAGACACAGTGAGACTCTGTCTCAAAAAAAAAAAAAATAAAGAAAGAAAAGAAAAGGAAATGGAGGCCTTGGGATAGAGACCCTGACCCTGGAGAGATCCCCTAGACAAAGGTCACCTTCAGGGAAATTAGACAACTCAAGGGTCTGAGGACACATCAGTCTGATGACACCTAGGCCCCTTTGGACCTGAGGTTATGTGGTCCTAATTCTGTCATTTATATGTTCCTGTAGTGTGGGTACTCAAATCATCACATGCTCCTTCCGCATTGGTGGTGTGAAAGCTGAGCTATTTGAGATTGTCTCTTTGTTAGGGGTATGCTTCGAACTGGAGAGGTTGGGTTATCTTGTATGAAAAAGGTATCAATTTCAATCTAGTTTCTTCCATGAGACCCATTATAATCCTTCAGGAAGGAACTCGATTGAAATGAGAGGCCCAGGAAGAGGCAGCATAAGGAGACCATAAGGCCTAATTTGCATGCCCACTCTCCTAGGTGCCAGAGAGCAGAGCCCTTTTCTTGGGGAGGGGTTGGACAGAGTCTCGCTCTGTTGCCAGACTGGAGTGTAGTGGCGCTATCTCAGCTCACGGCAACCTCCGCCTCCCAGATTCAAGCGATTCCCCTGCCTAAGCCTCTTGAGTAGCTGGGACTACAGGTGCACATCGCCACACCTGCCTAATTTTTTGTATTTTAGTAGAGATGGGATTTCACCGTGTTGGCCAGGATGGTCTCGATCTCCTGACCTCGTGATCCACCCTCCTTGGCCTCCCAAAGTGCTGAGATTTCAGGTGTGAGCCACCACACCCAGGCCAGAGCAGGTTTTTATAGGTTAAAGTGAGCTGCATTTTTTTCTTAAAGCTTAAAAAATTTCTTCCTTTTCAGATAAGGTGATAAGGATAGACATTTTAATATCTTTTACTTTTTTAAGGATTTGTTTATTGTTGTAAATGTTGTTTGTTTGTTTGAGATAGTCTTGCTCTGTCACCCAGGTTGGAGTACAGTGGCATGATTTCGGTTCACAGCAATCTCTGCCTCCTGGGTTCAAGTGATTCTCGTGCCTCAGCCTCCCAAGTAGCTGGGACTATAGGTGCCCACCACCATGCCCAGCTATTTTTATTTTTTTTGTATTTTTAGTAGAGACTGGGTTTCACCATGTTGGCCAGGGTGGTTTGGAGCTCCTGGCCTCAAGTGATCCACCCGCCTCAGTCTCCTAGAGTGCTGGGATTACAAGCATGAGACACTGCCTTCCCAGTTATTGTAAATATCAAAGTTCTTCCTTAGAACTTTGGTACAAGCCAGAGGTGCAGTGTCATTATCTATAACTGACAAATGGTGGCAGCCTTCCTGGTTCTGGTCAGTGCTGCTGTGACCACAACCTAAGGTCGGGTGTTTGTCCTTGTCCTTTTGAACAGGGGAAGGGATTCAAGAGCCATGGGAACTTTATTTCTGGATATTCCCAGTAAGAGACAGGAATCTGCTCTTTACTCTGATGGGGACATGTTGGACTAGTCATTGTACACACATTCCTCCCCACCCAGAATGGGAATGCTCTTAGGAAATGAGGGAATATTTTTCCAGGTCACAGATTTACCTTCTTAACACAATTTGAAAGCAGTGTTAACTATTGACTTTCCAAGACTACACTCTAGACAGCCAGGCTTTTTCTTTTCTTTTTTTTTTTTTTTTTGAAATGGAGTCTTGCTCTGTTGCCCAGAGCAGGAGTGCAATGGAGCAATCCTGGCTCACTACAACCTCCGCCTCCCAGGTTCAAGCAGTTCTCGTGCCTCAACCTCCTGAGTAGCTGGAATTACAGGTGTGCGCCACCACACCCAGCTAATTTTTGTATTTTTAGTAGAGATGGGGTTTCACCATGTAGGCCAGGCTGGTCTCAAACTCCTGACCTCCTGATCCGTCTGACTCCACCTCCCCAAGTGCTAGGATTACAGGTGTGAGCCACTGTGCCCAGCCAAAGAGCTTTCTTTCCTAAATGGAGGCGCCCATCTCCATTGCCTAGGATGCTCATTTTTTTAGCTGGCCTGAAGGCCCTTCATTGTCAATACCAAATGGCTCCAGAGTGCTTCACTTTGCACAGACCAGCTACCACTTCTCTTTCTTCCCCTTCTCCTCCCTTCTCTCTCCTCTCCTCTCACTTTTTCACATTCTTCAAGGGCTTGCATGTTTTCTCTCTCGGTCTTAACTTAGAGAAAGCCCTTAAGAGATCCTACCTCGAATCATGCCCATCTCAAGCCCCTATCCCTTCTTTTCCCCTAATCTATTTTTCCTTACAGCATGGTTCTGCTCACTTGGTGTCACTCTGTCTTTTCACCCATGTGTCCACTCCAGAGGTCAGAGGTGGGGCTTTATTCACCTTTTGTTTCCACAGCTTCTAGGACAGTCTCAGGCATATATATATCATAAGCTCATGATTATTATCTGATGGAAAAAAGGAGGAAATGTGTAAAGGGCATATTATTACAGTCAGGGGTAAATAGTAAAGGATAAACTTCTGCAAACTATCTTCAGTCCTGCAGTGCCCCCATCTTTGTGTAGAAATGAATACAACTTATCATGCTACTTCAGTGTCCTTGAGGTATCCAGCCTGTTGACTCCCTAGTAGGGTGCTAGATAATATGCAGGATACCCAGTTGAGTTTACATTTCAGATATGCAACAAATAATATTAGTATAAGTATGTCCCATGCTATATTTGGAATATATATATACCAAAAGTTACTTTTCATATTTTTAATTTGCTACATTTGGCAACCGTACCCCCTAGTTTCCTGATATACATTAACTGGCCATATGCTAGGATGTTTCAACGTTCTCTATGGTTTTCTTAAAAGAAATCTGAGCTCTAGGCCAGGTGTGGTGGCTCACGCCTGTAATCGTAACACTTTGGGAGGCCCAGGCAGGCGGAACACGAGGTCAGGAGTTTGAGACCAGCCTGACCAACATGGTAAAACCCTGTCTCTTTTAAAAATATAAAAATTACCCAAGCGTGGTGGCACATGCCTGTAATTCTAGCTACTCAGGAGGCTGAGGCAGGAGAATCACTTGAACTCGGAAGGCAAAGATTGCAGTGAGCTGAGACAGATAGCATCACTGCTCTCCAGCCTGGGTGACAGAGCAGGACTCCATCTCAAAAAGAAAAAAAAAGAAAAGAAACGTGAGCTCTAATGTCAGCCTTGCCCCCAGTAATACAGTACCACTGATTAGAGCTGAGGTTCATTCAGAACTTTTTTTGGGCTGTAATATGTATCATGAAATTCATATCATGAACTCTTTAGGGGAGCATTGTGTATACAAATGCATCTCTCCCCTAAACTCTGCCTCTTTTTCTCTTGCACTCTACTAAAAATACAAAAATTAGCTATGTGTGGTGATATGCGCCTGTAGTCCCAACTAGTGGGTAGGCTGAGGCAGGAGAATTGCTTGAACCTGGGAGACAGAGGTTGCAGTGAGCCAAGATCACACTATTGCACTCCAGCCTGGGCAACAAAGCGAGACTCTGTCTCAAAAAAATAAGATTAGCCAGATGTGGTGGCACGCGCCTGTAATCTCAGCTATTTGGGAAGCTGAGGCAGGAGAATTGCTTGAATCTGGGAGGTGGAGGTTGCAGTGAGCTGAGATCATGCCACTGCCCTCTAGCCTCAGCGACAGAGTGAGACTCTGTCTCAAAAAATAAACGAATGATACAGATGAAATTGTGGCTCATGAATGCCGACTTCCTGTCCCCGGACCCTCTTCGTTTTATTCTGTGATTCCTAGCAGCGGGCTTCCTCTTCCCTGTGTCATCGTTCCATGTACCCTCAGTGCCCTGTGTCAGGTTTGCCTAAGTCCAGCTCCTGCTATGTCCACCTTCTCCAAAGCGACACCTACTGAGCATCCTGGAAGATGTCCCAAAGAGTGAGCTATAGAAGGGGAAAAAATTCTAACTTGTCATAATTCTGAAGAGAAAGACAGCCAAAAGTTTTAACAAAGTTTTTGGCCTGCAGGCCCTTTCAAGATGATTTCCCCATGTGAGCTTTGCCGACAGCTCAAACCCAACAGTGGGTCATGGATGCAAAAGAGCCCTTCGCCTGGCTGGGTTCATCTTACGCTCTTGTGGGGGGTTCCTCCCATTTGACCTGCAATGAGAAGATCAAAAACAGCTACAGCCAGGCTAGGATGCAGCTCCTTGCTGGGGGATAAACAGTTCTCTGTTCAGGAAACATCACAAAAAAGTAAATGGTCGCATTTTCTTGTTGTGTAACACTTTCTTATAAATAGTTTGCAGTCAGCGCTGTGCCCAAGTTGTCCTGGGACCTGTTGGAATATTATCTTAGTCCTCCTGTCTCCAGCCAAGCCACTTAAGGCAGGAACACCTAACCCTGTTCTTTTTTTTTTTTTTTTTCTTGAGACAGAGTCTTGCTCTGTTGCCTAGGCTGGAATGCAATGGTACAATCTCAGCTCACTGCAACCTCTGCCTCCTGGATTCAAGCAATTCTCCTGCCTAAGCTTTCCGAGTAGCTGGGATTACAGGTATGCACTACCATGCCCAGCTAATTTTTTTGTATTTTGTAGAGACAGGATTTTGCCAGGTTGGCCAGGCTGGTCTTGCATTCCTGACCTCAGGTGATCTACCCACCTCAGCCTCCCAAAGTGCCGGGATTACAGGTGTGAGCCACCACGCCCAGCCAAAGCCTGTCCTTCCTTGCAATCCAGTTTCACCCAGTTTTGCAGTCCCATGTGGTGGACGGAGTGTCGGGTAAAGGGTTGGCCTTTCCACTGGCACAGAGGAATCCACTTACTTTACATTTTTTTTTTAGCACTTGCATACAAATGATAACTGTACTTACAACATCAGATTGTTTTGTGGCCCATTTCTCAGTGTATACATGATACAGGGAGAGAAAGAAAGAGGATAAAAAGATTATTTAGAGCGCACTTGTGTTGCTGACGTTTTTACAACACCTGACACTGAATGGAAGTGGTTATTTTATCTTGACTTACTGTTTGTAAAGTGGATCAAGCTCTCCTACAATACACATTACAATTTCATGCCCAGGGAAACACTTCAGTCTCCCAGAATGTGGTGCCTGATATTGACAAGGATCTGGCTCCAAAAAGCAACAAGCCGCCCTGAAGGGCATTACGCTTCAGTTAAGCACATGTTCCGTAGTTCACAGGAAGAGAGGGTCATCCTAAGGAATCTCTGAGATTTCTTGTGTGGATCTGGAGTATGTTGCATCTGTAGTGGTCCCTAATTTGGACAAATTCATTGATAATGCTTAAAATCATTTCAGAAGAAGCCTTTCCAAACAATCAACCCATGTCACAGAGGTTGTGAAGCAAGAATATATGGTGTTCCCTAAGAGACTGGGCCAACTCAGCTTCTACCCAAGCTGCTGGCCACTTATGTTTTACATGTTGGACTCTGAGCTTGAAAAATAGGAAACTAATTGCAAACTAATGCCTGAGCACCTTGGCATTCCCGGTGCTAATGTTTATGGTTTCAGCTTTTACAAACCAATGTATGATATAATACTCTGTAATTTTGCGAAGGCACAAATATGAATAGCATTGACTGCAGGGCAGGTGGGTGGCCATGTGTCACTCAGGTGGATTAATCAGCCTTGTTGATTGCTGCCATCCACAGCCCACACAGCGTTTTTTTTTTGAGACAGAGTCTTGCTCTGTTGCCTAGGCTGGAGTGCAGTGGTGTGATCTCGGCTCACTGCAAACTCTGCCTCCCTGGCTCAACTGATTCTCCTGCCTCAGCCTCCCAAGTAGCTGAGATTATAGGTGTGCCACCACCACACCCAACTGACTTTTGTATATTTAGTAGAGATGGGGTTTCACCATGTTGGCCAGGCTCATCTCGAACTCCTGACCTCAAGTGATCCACCTGCCTCAGCCTCCCAAAGTGCTGGGATTATAGGTGTGAGCCACCACACCCGGCCAACGCAGCCTTTTTTACTCATTGCATACGTATTTTTTGGAGGGGGGGAATTACATACTATGACGGGATTTGTAATTTGGGGATTTGCTAATATCTGAAATGTGTCCCTCACAAATGTCAAGAGCTTCTGTGAAGAGGTACAAGCCTGGACAGTGATGGATTGCACACATCTTGCTGGGGGTATTGTGTGAGAGGTGTATTTGCAGATGTTGTATGCTGTTCACACCTGAGCATGTGAGGGAATTCTCTGTGGGTTGCAGATTCAGCACACCTCAGCTCTGAAATACTGCAAAGGAAGAGATTTTCTTTCTTTCTTTCTTCTTCTTCTTTTTTTTTTTTTTTGAGACAGAGTTTTGCTCTTGTTGCCCAGGCTGGAATGCAATGGCAAAATCTTGGCTCACTGCATCCTCCACTTCCCGGGTTCAAGGAGTTCTCCTACCTCAGCCTCCCGAGTAGCTGGAATTACAGGCACCCACCACCACGCCCAGCTAATTATTTTGTATTTTTAGTAGAGACTGGGTTTCACCATGTTGGCCCGGCTGGTCTCGAACTCCTGACCTTAGGTTATCTGCCTGCCTTGACCTCCCAAAGTGTTGGGATGACAGGCATAAGCTACCACACCCGGTCCTCAATTTTCTTGCCCCAAATCCTGGCCGAGGCTTAATCCTGGTTGAGGCTTCTGAGGAATATGATTATGGAAAGCCATCCATTTTTTAAAAAATCATGTCTTGTTCTATTCTTTTGTTTTGGATCTGCCCAAGACAACTGTTCGTGAATCTGCTGTGTTTATAGAAAAAGAATATCTATTAGTGGTTCATTAATTTGGATCATGTTTGGAGTTCTCTGTGAGCTTGTTAAAATAAGACACTGTGCCTTTCTTTTTCTTTTTCTTTTTTTTTTGAGAGTTTCAGTCTTTGTTTCCCAGGTTGCAATGCAATGGCACAATCTTGGCTCACTGCAACCTCCGCCTCCCAGGTTCAGGTGGTTCTCTTGCCTCAGCCTCCCAAGTAGCTAGGATTACAGGTGCCCACCACCATGCCCGGCTAATTTTGTATTTTTAGTAGAGACAAGGTTTCACTATGTTGGTCAGGTGGGTCTCAAACTCCTGACCTCAGGTGATCCACCCACCCCTCGGCCTCCCAAAGTGCTGGGATTATAGGCATGAGCCACCGCACCCGGCCAACACTGTGCCTTTCTAAAAACGTTATTCCATTAAAAAAGAGAAAGAGAGAGAGACATGCAATTCAAGTATAGTCTTTCACTGACATGATTGTTAGGTATGTTAGAGATGGCAGGAACCTTAGCTGAGTCCTCCTTGCTCTGTGGTTTTAAGCAGAAAAATAACCGTAATTATTGTATTTGCTACATCGTGCCCACTTTACAGGCATGGAGCACTGGTTTCTGTAAGCATATGCATACAAGTAAAGATCCAAGGGAGGCATAGCTAAGTCCTCCGATCAAGGGCAGCTGGGCGTGGTCCCTGCAAGGACTTTTTCTGGCCATTTGTCCCCTCCTAACCTTGCACCACCCAGGGCTGTGGTAGGTGTTCCTGTCCTAGATATTCCAGGGGTCACCTGGCCCTTGAGCTGCATTTTCTGGCATCCCAGAAAAGTGAGTGGCTTGTCCTTTCCTTGACTAAGTCATGTTCATTCTCTGCCACTAATTCAGTTTGCAAATGAGTTTCTTCAGCAATTAAAAAAAAAAATCTCATCTGCTCAAATGGGGGGTCATATATTCTCTCCAAGTCAGTTGTGAAGACAGCTGAGGACACCAGATTGAGTTTGCTCTCGGCAGACTGGATATATGAAAATCGAAAATCTTTTTAAATGGGTGATTGTTCACTTTTTGAAAGGTTTCTTTGCCTATAAAAAGATTAACAATGGGATTTCTTTGAGCACTGACTTCTTCCAGCACACTAAAAATAAGATTGAATTAATGCCTTGAGTTTCTAGAGCATACTTTATGCATAAATGTGGCACGCCTGTAAGAAATATTGAAAGTCTTTTAAAGTTAACATTTAAAATTGTTAAAAATTTTTATCTGATGGGTTCAATTCTACTAAACAAAGTGTTCATAGTTTTCGCTCTAGCCTTCAAGAGAGAAGAATACATCCTACTAAAGGATAGTTTGAGGCCGGGCAAGGTGGCTCATGTCACTGCTTTGCTTATTCCTAGCCCTAGGGAAAACAGGCAGGCAAATCACCTGAGGTCAGGAGTTTGAGACCAGCCTGGCCAACATGGTGAAACCCCGTCCCTACTAAAAATACAAAAATTAGCCAGGCGTGGTGGTGTGTGCCTGTACTCCCGGCTACTCAGGAGGCTGAGGCAGGAGAATGGCTTGAACCCAGGAGGTGGAGGAGGTTGCAATGAGCCGAGATTGCGCCACTGCACTCCAGCCTGGGTGACAGAATAAGACTCTGTCTCAAAATAAATAAAATAAATAGTTTGAACATGCCAGATTTTACAGTGAGAGCAGCACCTCATGTGACCTGCCATACATGAATCTTACAGTATTTGTTCTTGGAAACTTAAAATCAAACCATTTCACCTTTAAGCTAGAAGGGGAAGGATCTGAAGCCAGCACTCATGTAAAATGCATCAGTTCTCAGCATCAGCCTGCAGTCTGAAGGCCTCCAAGCAGTCGAGGTGATTGTACTGCCAATGGAATGACTGTCATGAAGCTGCCTTATACAAATGGCCTAAAATGATTACGTGCTGAGCAGGTAGACTCTTATCTTCCAGGGTAGCTATTTAGTGTTATTCCATTTAATTCAGTGTTGAATGGCCGTTAAGCCCCAGGCCCCGGAGTCCACATCTTACCGAGATGAATTCAGACGCTGGCTTTGGCTGCATGGAGTCTGCATTCTCGCTTTCCTATCCTATAAACATGGCTGTCTGCTATCAGGTGACAGAGTGGTTGCTGTCTTGAACAAGCTGTTCTTGTCCTCTTTCTCCTGCAGCTTCTTTTCCTGTCTCCTAATCCCCACCCCAATGGCCAGTGTGCCAGAGTGTCAAAGTGCAGAACTGTCAGGTCCTATATAGTCAAAACAGTAGTGGTTCTCGTGAGCTGTTTGCAGAAATTCCTTGAATTTTTTTCTTGTACCTCGACAAGAGCATGAGCATTGACTTTTTTTGGGAACTCAGGTGTCTTGATTCCTAGTAGCTTGTGATTCTCTCATCCAAGTGGGAATGGCCCAGAGATAGAGAATGTTGCGGGGGTGAGGGGGAAAGAGGTGGCCTGTTTCATTTCTGGAGCTGAGGAACAGGGTGTATCCTGACTCCCTAGTGGCCAAGGAGAGGTGGAGAGTGTGGTCAGCACGCCCACTGCCACTGGATCCATGAGAAGGTGGTGACCTCTTTCATCACATTCTAAATCAATCACAGGGGAGCTCCCAGTCAAGGAAAAAAGGGGGAAGATGAGGATGTGAATGGGGCAAGGGAGGCTGGTGACTGGGCAGCCTCAGCTACTAGGAAGGCCTTGCAGAGGAGGCAGCTTCAGGTAGAGTGTGGCTGGCTGAGCGCCCTCAAGGTAGGGCAGAGAGGGCAGAGCATCCCAGGCAGAGGAAATGGGAAACCCTGGCCTTACTCCTGTAACTGTGGGTATCAGTGAACATCTCTGCCACCCCCCTGGTCTCCAGGGCTCCCTGAGAATGCAGTCAGTAGAAGGAAGTGTGAGTACCCTTCCAGCCTCTCACTCAGTCCCCATGGTTAGCCTCAGGGGCAGTGTTGATCTCCATTTGACAACGGAGGAAAGTCAGAGTAGCTAAGGAACTTAGCCAAGGAGCGCGCACCTAATCAAGAACAAAACCAGAGATGCAAACCCAGTGCCTCTGATCCCAGATCCCAATGCACACCTCTCCCCTGTGTGCTCACCTGCCTCCCAGACATGGGCCTGCTGGAGGGGTACTGCCAGGCCCTGAGACCGTATGCTTTGGGACCCTGTACCTTCCTCCCACCAGCTCACAACATCAGACTCTAACACCTATGGAAACTTACCACCATAAGTGTCTAAAAATAAAAGCAGAAAATAGCTACAGAAATGGCTTAATCCATCATGGTCCCAAAGTTCACGTTGTATTTGGATTATTCACACCAAATGGCATAATTTTTCAGGATATAATATCTGAGATATTTGAACAAAATGAACAAGGGGCATTGTAGGACCAAGAATCAGAGCATCTCTTGGATTCTCCATCGTATGTTCCTGGGCAAGCGTAGAACCTCTGAGCTTGTTTTCTGATATTTGAAATGAAAGCCTTGTGCCTGGCCATTCCTAAGGTCTGATTTAGCGCTCATAGGATCCCTCTTTCCATGATGGTGGAATTCAGTCGCTGCTTTGGGGACTCTCAAGGATCGTGTGAGTGATGCACGTGTGGATGGGGAGCAGGAAACATGACCTCAGTTAACAGAGGAGCCCTGGGCATCCCCCATCACAGGAATAAACTTCCCTAATAGGAAATGATTGCCTTTATGTTATTGTAATTATTCTTAACACTCAGTACTTGAAAGGACATGACTTCATATTGTTCTAATCTAATGAGAATGTAGCTCCACACATTTTAAGTAGGTTTTTAACTACAGAACAATAAAACATTTAGCAAATTATGTTCCAGCATGTCTGCACACACTGATACTTTCAGCTCGGTGCCAGCCGTTCTGCTCCCATATGGGCTGACCAAATGGATCAGCTGGATGAGGCAGCTTGGGCTCTGGCATCCATGAGCAACTCTGGCGCCTTCGTTTCCACATGGCAGGGCAGACTGGCTGAGGCATGGAGCTGAACGTGGTTGGAGAGCCCTCATTCAAACCGAGTTTCCTTGGTATTGCTCCATCACGTTTGCAGTTAGTCCACTGGTTACGAATCCAGTATCATTGGTGCTGGCACAAATCGACTGTGTGGATTTTCTGTCCCCTGGCCTCTTAATCACACGCCTTCATCTTTTGTGGAACACGAAGGAAGAGGAGGATGCCAGGATGCCAGTCTCCAGCTTTGCTGATTACTGGCAGCTCTGCTAAGAGCTTCACTGGGGGAAAATGGAGATAAACTTTAAAAGGGTCAGAGCCTCTCTCTAGATGGTCTCTCCATATTGTCTTCCTTGCCTTCACTTTCTTGGCTGTAAATTTATAGATGATTCTTCAGCTGTATGCAGTCTACAGCCTGCTAATAGGTCATTTGAAAATCAGCAAAGAGCAGAAGATCGTAACTAGATCACAGGAGCCTTTACATTATAAGTGAAGTTGACTGGGCACAGTGACTCACACATGTAATCCCACTACTTTGAGAGGCCGAGGCAAGAGGATCACTCGAGGCCAAGACTTCAAGACCAGCCTGGGCAACATAGTGAGACCCCCACCTCTACAAAAAATACAAAATTAACAGGGGTCTGGGTGCGGTGGCTGATGCCTATAATCTCAGCACTTTGAGAGGCCAAGACCGGCAGATCATCTGAGGCCAGGAGTTTGAGACCAGCCTGGCCAACATGGTGAAACCCAGTCTCTGCTAAAAATACAAAAATTACCCAGGCATGGTGACATGTGCTTGTAATTGCAGCTACTTGGGAGGCTGAGGCAGGAGAATCGCTTGAACCTGGGAGCCGGAGGTTGCGGTGAGCCGAGATTGCGCCATTGCACTCTAGCCTGGGCAACAGAGACTCTGTCTCAAAAAAGAAATTAGCAGGGCATGGTGGTGCACTATTGTAGTCCCAGCCACTCAAGAGGCTGAGGTGGGAGGATCACTTGAGCCCAGGAGTTCCATGGTGCAGTGAGCTGTGATTGTACCACTGCACTGCATCGTGAGTGACAGAGTAAGTCCCTGACTCTAAAAAACAAAAACCGAAGGTAACTCGGTGTCTGTTTTTTCATGCAGTTGGCCTCTTGTGGTGTCTGAGGAGCCACTCTGCCAGGTCCTTTCTCTCTGTCCCTCTTCTGTAACCTCATGAAATTGACCTGGAAGCCTGGCCACCGTCCCTTAGTTGGATTTCTGTAGGTGACAGGAGATGTTGCTGCTTTGGAAGCAGTTGGGCCTTCCTGCAATCCTGAGCACTGCTGGGCCCTCATTAAGAAACAGTCTCAACTGGGTGCGGTGGCTCACACCTGTAATCCCACCACTCCGGGAGGCTGAGGCAGTGGATCACCTGAGGTCAGGAGTTTGAGACCAGCCTGGCCAATGTGGCGAAACCTTGTCTCTACTACAAATACAAAAGTTGGCTGGGCGTGGTGGTGCACACCTGTAATCCCAGCTACTCGGGAGGTTAAGGCACCAGAATCACTTGAACCCCGGGAGGTGGAGGCTGTAGTGAGCTGAGATCATGCCACTGCACTCCTGCCTGGGTGACAGAGTGAGACTCCATCTCAAAGAAAAAACAGTTTCATGGGCTGCAGTGTAGGGTGACTGTCCAGATGTCTGGCTGTCGAGGTGTCTCGGGGAAGTAACCTTTGAGAGAAAGGCATGTAATTTGGGGTCAGGCATACTTAGCTTGAAATCCAGTCTCTGCCACTTTCTAGGTGTGTCATCTTGGCTAGATTATTTTACCCCTTTGAACCTCAGTTTTTTCATTTGCAGTGTGAGATTAATGAATAGATCTAAGTTGGTGCAAAAGTAATCGCGGTTTTGCCGCTACCACAATTACATTTGCACCAGCCTAATACTTTCCTGGGCTGTTTGGCTGGATTAAATAGGTGGTGTGAGTTACCTGACACCAGTGGACTCCCAGCTAGTGACATCTGTTTGAGCAGCACCTTCATTTCCATTTGCCTTCCTTGTCGTCCATTTTATGAAAGAATCGCCATACTGTGCATTTAGAACCCAAGGACAGGTGTAGCAAATACATTATTCACGGCAATTTGTGCTGCAGAAGACTGGTTCTGAACTTTTTCACTTTCCTCCAGGTATTCCTTCTACCTCCAGGCACTACCACTTCTCAATTTTATTTCAAAAGAAAAAAGTTCTTATCCTTTGTACCATGTTCCTAGTAGGGGTCCCGACCTCCTACTGTTTATTTACTATGACATTAGAGCCAGTATTCTGGGAGCCCATGTGCACCCTGTCAACTGCTTACAAAGGGTGATCCCTGACTGTGAGAATGCACATCTTCACAAGAACTATAGCTGTTTATGGAGTTTGAAATAAGCCCACCTGTTTGTCATGTCTCCTCAGCATGGATCCTTGATCCAGATACTTCATGGATCTCTGGAGTAGCTGTGTGTGTGTGTGAGAGAGACTAGGCTTTACTGATTTATTTATTTGTACAGACAATTTCCTACTATGTTGCCAGGTTGATCTTGAACTCCTGGCCTCAAGCAGTCCTTTGGCTTCGGCCTCCCAAAGTGCTGGGATTACAGGCATGAGCCACATGAGTAGGCTTTGATGCAGCAGCTCCTCTTGGGTTTGACACGTAAAGGCGGAGCTGCATAGCATGTGTAGTGGGCGTCTGCTTAGTGGCTCAGCATACCCCAAAACACTATGCACAGTGGAGAGAGCAGGAATCGGGGATTGAAAGCCAATAGGCTCAGAATTCTAGCTCTGCTATTTGCCATGTGACTCTCGGCAAAGCACATCTCTGAACCTCAGTTTCTTTCTTTGTGGCGATAGTTACATCTACTTTGCAAGTCGTGATTATGCGGAGACATTAATCACATATCACGCAAACTCCAGTCATTACGCTCTGTTATATCCATTTTGCAAGAATCCTTTATAAATCACTGAATATGTGAGTGCCAATAGCAGTAATAACCCTATGCAGAAGAAATGAAGAACAGTAATAAATAATAAATTCATCAATATTTGGTGTTAGGAGCAAGATACAGTGTGCTTTAAAAAGAAAAAGTAGCACCAGCCTTGGGCAGGTCACGTGTGCTCGCTCATCTCAGCTGCCTCCCCAAGCGGAAGCTGACTCCCTTGTTGTAAGGGCCAGAGCATAAACATGAGAAACTTTCGCAGACTAAAGCACTCTCCAAGACACGCTGCCGAGCCCGTCCTCTCCACGCCTCTGTACTGTTCCTTACATTTCTGCCTTTCAATACCCACCTTCTTCAGCGAGGAATCATTTCACGTGCACTGGTCGTGATGCCATCAGGCACTTACGATGTAGATTAAATCATCCCAGAGGCCGGGCACGGTGACGCATGCCTATAAATCCCAGCACTTTGGGAGGCCAAGGTGGGCAGATCACTTGAGGTCAGGAGTTCAAGACTAGCCTGGCCAACATGGTGAAACCCCGTCTCTACTAAAAATACAAAAATTTGCCAAGCATGATGGTGCGTGCCTGTAATCCCAACTACTCGGGAGGCTGAGGCAGAAGAATCACTTGAATCCAAGAGGCAGAGGTTACAGTGAGCCGAGATCGTGCCATTGCACTCCAGCCTGGGCATCACAGTGAGACCCTGTCTCAAGAAAGAAAGAAAGAAAAATCATCCCAGAAAGCCATGGTCATAAAAATACTTGCCAGAATCCCATAATAAATTTTACTTACATTTCAAGTTCATTTGTCGAGACAGAAACATTTGTTTCTCTTATTTGGCAACAAAGAAACGTGCACATTTAGTGTGTGTTAGCACATGTGCATGTGTTTACAGATCATTTGTATAGGTCCCCACCCCATAATTTGAGTGAATTTGTATCATTTTTTTTTGTTCACCATTGTGATCTCTGTACCTTTACCACATAATTGCCAATTTGCTCTGGACAAGAGCCCGATCCGGTTACAACCTGGCAAATCTTATCCAGATTTAAGAAAATGACTCTGTAACTTTAGTCTTGTTGCTATTGAGAGTCAAATGATGGAGCTTATCTTCATTGCCTTTTTCTTTCTTGGGTAGCATTTAAGTCAACTTTTTTGTTTAAGTCAGCTTTTAAGTTTGAAGAATAAACTCATTAGCAAAACCCTTAGAATAATCCAAAGTACTAGATGATATCTTGCCACCAGTTTTGTTTTATGTGGATCGTTCACACGTTTCCCCTCTATCCAAAAGCACAGTAGAAAGATGAAAAATATTTCAGCCACCTTTCTTGTCACACATGGCAACAGGATGCCTTAAAAATATATTATATGATACCAGGCAGGATGGCTCTCGCCTTTAAATCCCAGCACTTTGGGAGGCTGAGGTGGGCAGATCACCTGATGTCAGGAGTTTGAGACCAGCCTGGCCAAAATGGTGAAACCCTGTCTCTACTAAAAATACAAAAAAATTAGCAAGGCATGGTGGCGCATGCTTGTAGTCCTGCTACTCTGGGGGCTGAGGCAAGAGAATTGCTTGAACCCGGGAGGCAGAGGTTGCAGTGAGCTGAGATTGCACCATGGCACTTCAGACTGGGTGACAGAGCAAGACTCCATTTCAAAGTTAAAAAAAAAAAGCATTCATTTTAGGGTGAGACTTTGTTTAGGTCCCATCTCTCCTACCAGACATGTGTCTTGGTAAAGTTACTTGGCATAGTTATTTAAACTAGTCCAACTAGTTGAATTATATAACTAGATAGTAGGCTCTTACAGAATGCTTCCATGTTTTTATACTTATGATTGTATTTTTCAGCTTTTATGCAATTATTTCTTAAGAAAGCCAGCAGGGACAAAAGAAAAAAGATACTTCTTTGACCTTAAGACAGCAAAAGATGTGAAAACATGGAGATGTGTATTTTCAGAATTCTGTACCCCTCACTCTATCATTTAAGAAGATTTTAATGGACTTCAAGATGCTAATAGAGATTTTGAAGTTTCTCTGGACGTTCACCTGGTTCTCAACTCCAAGCTGAACAGGACCACAGGCACCCAGGGGTAGCTGTTTTGTAAGCCACAGCTTGAGATGGTCACACCTGGTTATGCTCTGTAAGGAACTAAGAAGGCAGGACCACACAAACCTATTAAAAGTTAGCACTGGATGGTCTTCTTTTTAGACATACTTCACTGAAATCCTTTTAGTCTAGATGTGAAGGAACCAAGGCCCAACAAGTTTAGGTGACTGTATCAGTCATTGGCAGAATCATGTGTGGAGCCTGGGTCTGCCAACTTCCAGGACAGGGCTGTCTCCTGAATCATTCCAGCATTCGGAGAGCAATGAACGGGATAACTGCGTAACGTGGTTCTTCCTGCTCTGTTGGAAGAAGGCATGGCATTTCAGAGCACAGAAATTCATCAAACATTGAAACATTTGCTGTTGTATTGACACCATCTTTTCTTTAGGAATGATCTTGGAGAAAAACAAGGAAAAATTATTCCATTGATCAGTGATGACCAGTTATTGTTCCTTTTGTCAACAGGCAAGATGATGATGAGTGAAGTCCTGGCAGCTTCCTGTGTCCCAGGCCTTGTAGAAATAAATGAGACAGACGTGCTTCAAAGTTCTAATGTCCATCACATCGGATCTTGTTTCAGGAAGCATTAAAAGGAACACGCCGTTCCCTATTGAGAAGGCTCTGTGCTCTCAGGCATTGTTTCTGATTGAATCCAGAGGTTGCAAGCATGCCTCCGTGTATTACCTGTTGCAGCAGGTCTAATTTTATAAATTTTAAACACAAACTCTATGAGTTTCTAGTTCATAATCGTTTTTTTTTGGGGGGGGGGTCCACTCAGATGAACAGTATTGCATCTGTAAGAGATACCCACTTCCACAGGACCAGATTTGATTGGAATATCAGTGGCAACAAACTCCAGATTTGATTGGCATATCAGTGGCAACAAACTCCATCTGTAGCATCATCCAGTACCAGAGATGGAAAGGACAGATGGCAAGGAAACCCTTCAGGCGGAAAAAAAAAAGTCATATTGTGCTGGACCTACAGATTACTAGAACCATAGCTTTAGGGAACCAAGGCTTTTTTTCTTGAACACAATCTCTGTAGACTGTGTAGTTCTTGAATTGTGGCTTTAATCCATTATCATTAGGTATCCCCTTAAACATTCTCAAACACTGAAAGTCTTAAGCTTTCATTAAAAAAGAAAAAGTAAATGCAGCTTTCAGAAAATCCAGGGTTCCATATAGTCTTCTGAGTGTTTCACTTCACCTTGCTGTCCCGTTATTACAAACAGCAGGTACCTGGGTGGTAGACAAGAAGCCTTGTGGGATAGTAAGGAAATAGGCTGAACAAACATATCACATCGTATTGTAAACATACTTTATAAGTACATTTCTTCTTAGCTTCTTATTCAGGCAGAGATTATAAAAGTTTGCTGCAAGTATCCAGAATTTGTGTTTTGGAAATTATCAGTGTTCACCATACCTGCAGGGAAGAAAAAAATTACAAAAACTCAAATATGAATACTCTTTACACCCAAAAGAATATTTTGATCATTCTTTTATTTGTTTTGGCTCTGTCAAAAATTAAAGTGCTTGGAATGCTGTAGTCTGTGATCTCTTGAAATTTAATCAATGAGAACCTAACATTTTCACAATATGCTGTCACTTTGGACATTCATAATAAAAATGGAAACTCATTTTGGTTGTTAATCATTTATTTTGCTGTGTAGCTTAGTGCATCTTTGGCAGTCTGTGTGTGCCTAGTAACCAAGCAATTTGTATGTATAGTGATGTAGAGATACATTCATAGTTTAAGCCTTTCACTGTTTTTTTGTATATTTGAACAACCATTCTATTTATTGAAAGGCCAAGAGATTTTTGAATGCCAAGGCCTTTTTGAATATGCATTCTATAACAAAGATTAAAATTAATTCCTGAGGATTATACCTAAGCTTTCTTGAGTTTCTTCTTACAACAGATTTTCTATTAAATTGATTATAAATTTTCTGTTAAGTAGTAAATAGAAAACTAGAGAATGCGATAGGTAATATAGTGGCAATTACAGGGTTTTCAATAGGATCTTTTTTGTTTGACTCTCTGCCCAGTAGTATAGGAGTATTGTTTTATGTATTCCATCATATTGCAATAATAAAACATCTACAAAGAAATAGACATGTGAATCTATGCAGAAAACTTAGATCTTGCTTGGCACTTCTATCAAATTTGACATGGCAACAAGAAAAGATCACTTTCCTTCTATTCTTTTGTAACTAAACCTGCAATTGGCAAACATCCATCTAGCTCCCACTTCCCACCCCCTCAAGCCCCCACCCCCAACGAAGGAAGAGGATGGATTTGTCACTAACCTTACCATTCTAGTGCACATATGAGCAAATAATTTGGGAAATTAAATTGGAAAAAAAAAGTTTCTGAGGTGCTTTTGGATGGATAGGGTGAGAGGAGAAACAGAATAGCAAATGAAGTTTAAAATACGATCATTCCTTCAGCGCTGGGTGCATATGCCGTCAGCACTTAGCTGGAGGTGCTTTTCCAGTGATCAGATGCACATGAAGGCCCATCTGTTGGAAGAGTAATCTTTTTAAAATCCTGAGGCAGCATAATAGGGGCAGAGGTTGATGCTTTTGTTCCCTGGATGAATTCCCTTTTCAGATGCTCCTGTTCCCCTCGCCCTGCGCATCTGGACAGGCTCTCTGTGTGAATCGGCATGAATATTGAACAGTCCACCCTCCATCCCTGCTTCAGTCCATGGCAAAGGAAACCTTTCACAAGTTACAGTTCTCCAGGGACTTGAAGCATTTCGAGCTGGTCTTTAAAACAGTATTAAGTGACTTAGACAAACTGAAGCTATTTGGTATTTGCACAGTTAGAAAGAATCCACCAGGGGGGTTGTTTGGCTTTGTGAGTAAATGCTGGCCTCTCACTTGAATTCCAACACAGAGATCTCATTCAAATGGGCTGGGTGTCTCTGCAATTTCTTTGTGGTTAATAAATTCCTCATAGAGGGGGGAAAATCTATTTCAGAATGGCCTCCACAAAGGAATTACACATAGATGATTACTTTTATCCATAGATGATTACTTTTACACACAGATAATTACTTTTATCATTTGCATTTTAAATGACTTAAAAATATAAGCAGTTTAAAAAGTCATGAAGTTTGATGCTTCACAAGAAAACCTCCTTTCGTTCGTTAATAGTGATTTCCCCCAATCCACTATTTCTTCATCTATGTATGAATATTGAAGAACATTCCAGACTATGGTGGTGGCATAAATCCAGTCATTTTTATGGCTGAGCTTTCTCTTGGAGGACTCTTTAAAGATTACAGAGAGAGGAAGCCTGGCACAGTGTTTAGATTGGCTCATAGTTACTGTTTTATAGATGTTTACTGTACCTTTTATTATCTGTGAAAAATACTATATTTACTCCTTTTATTTCCTCTGAAGCACCCATCTCTTTCAAAACTTTTTTTTATTATCATAGAAAAACATTCTACCTGTAAGGAGATAAAATGATGCTCATTTTGATCCATTCTGACATTATTACAAAACTAAATCATTTCTCAATCCTGTAAGATACAAATAAATTCCCTATGATGTAGATGATTTAGGAAAGAAGACTGTAAAATAGAAAAAATATACATGCATTTTTAATCTGAACTTTAAAAAATGTAAGTTCAAGTACTGTACTCATATTTTCTAAAAAGACATCATTCATAAAATTAATGCAAATTTTAAAATCTACTGAAGGATCCATAGTGCTAGAGATAAATATGGCTTTCAGATGGCCGTGACTCTCAGCTTGCACAACTGGGAAAGAGCCTGAATATGCCTCCTTTTAATTTTGCCCACCTGATCATGGGATGGGTAGAATATTATTGAGTGGAAGCAATTGCTATTCCACAGACTTTTTGCAAAGCTTTATGAAGACTGTGACAAATATTACTCTGTATCTTAAAGGACCCTGTGTGGAGAGTTGCACTGATACTTAAAAGCTCCCACACGGTGTCACACAGGCCAAGAACCACAGCAGTCAGGCATGGAACGGGGACCTCTCTGCTTCTTACTGCATCATTCCCATCCTTTCATTATGACAGAAAAAAAAAAAAAAGATTACAAGGAAAAAGAAGTAACTTTTGCCAGAATGTCCATGCAATCGAGGGCTTTCTTTTCCCTATGTAATGTGAGTGCAGAAATGTCCATATAATAGAGGGCTTTCTTTCTTTTCTTTTTTTCTTTTCTTTTTTTTTTTTTTTGAGACAAAGTCTCACTCTGTCGCCCAGACTGGAGTTCAGTGGTGCAGTTTCGGCCTCCCGGGTTTAAGCGATTCTCCTGCCTCAGCCTCCCAAGTAGCTGGGATTGCAGGTGCCCACCACCATGCCTGGCTAATTATTATACTTTTAGTAGAGACTGAGTTTCACCATGTTGGCCAGGCTGGTCTTGAACTCCTGACCTCAGGTGATCCACCTGCCTTGGCCACTCAAAGTGCTGGGATTACAGGCATGAGCCACCGTGCCTGGCCCAAGGGCTTTCTTTTTCCTGTGTAATGTGAGTGCACTCATAAGTGCACACATCATGAGACTGGAGGCCATAAGCAGAGTGACCAGAATTTCTTAGGCCACAAAAACGCAAAACTCTCAAAAGATAAGGCCTGGCCGGGGACTGACAGGAGAGCTTGGGGACCAAGAGGCCAGCTCTGGGTTCTGCAATAAGGGCTAGGGGGCTCTGGTGGCCCAGAAAGTGATTCCCAGGTTCTCACCTCACGTACAGCAGGCCTGGCCACAACCGAAGCCCTGCCTTCTTCATACTGACTCCAGCCCCTGTGCTTGGTTTTTTTAAAATTAGAATCTTGCAGATTTTCTCCAAATACCAATATTCCTTCATTCATCCAACATGTATATATCTAGTGCTGACCAAATACCCAGTACTGTGCTTGAGATCAGAGATGGAACGGTGAATTAAAATTATGCTTGAGCATGTCATTCATTAGAACGTGCATGTTCCATAGGGATACGGGTGTGTATTACATCTTAAATACAAGAGGAATGCAGAAGAAGCTCACAGAGGCAGATGCAAATCCGTAGTTTCACTAAAAATGACTTGTTCTTTGTTAGCTCAGCTTTCCACTATGGAAAAAAGAAAACAGTTCTTACAGTTTAGTCTTTTGCTATTTCTTAGCCAGTAACACATTTATAGTTTTATTTGGGTTTGAGAACCTATATTGACTTACACTAGTGAACTCTTTTCTAAACGCTGAAAGTCTACCAAGGATGCAGTTCTCACCATCCGTGAATGCTGCCGTTGAATTCAACAGAGAAATGACCCTTTTCACCTGTAAACGGGAGTGGGGGAACTCAAAATACTTTCAAGCACAAAGACTTTGGCTTTACAACGTTTGGAAAATTACAGGCAGAACACAAGAAACTATTTCTACTATCAAACCAAAAGAATTCAGAGTTTCTCAAGAGATCTCTCTTATTTTAAAAAAAAAAAAAGAATGTATTATGTATTTCATGGAATGAGGATAGACTCTGGCAAGAGAGTGGGATAGAATCAATAGGAAGTTACTCTTTTCTGAAGTGGGTTTAATTTTCCTGGGGTGGTCTTAGCCGTCCACAGAAACAAGCCTGGTTTTCCAGATCCCCATCACAGTTAACAGTTGCATGGAAATAGAGTTGACTGGATGTTTTCAGTCTAGTTGTATCTGACTTAGATGTTACCATTAAATACAAAAGAGGAAACTGAAGCCAATAGATAATCAGTGAATTGTAGATTTAATTCAGCATTAGCTCCTATGTTTTTCTCAGGCAGAAGGATACATCAGATGTAAGCACAGGAATTTAACTAACTGGAATATAAGACTTACGTAGGTTTCCTTTGGAAATCCAAACATCTCTACCCAGTGGTGAAGACTATAGAAAATACATGTTGCTTAAAGCAAATTATTAACTTGAGTAAGTACAAGCGTGACCACCACCGAATCATTTGCTAATTATTGTGTCTTGGACTTCAGCCAAGACACAAGCAATGCTGTTCCTTCCATTCCACTAAAATCCTACTTACATTCCAAGTAAAAGTAATAATTCCTCAGTGTGCTCAAGCAGACCATCAAAATCTCCAAGCTGAGGGTCCCCAAGATCATACAGCAACAGACTGTGTTCTAGCATAGTTGGGGCTTGAGGCTTTTCCAATGGAACTCCAGTTTTTCAGGAATTTGAATTTTTTTTTAAATGCACTAACGTAATGCCCTACTGGGTATAATCCTAACAGTCTTTGCTGTTGCAAAGGCCATCAGGACCTCGAGGTGCTCGAGGTGTGGGTTCATGCCCGTGGGGTTCGCCATGCTGCACCTGGGGCAGCCGCAGCTCCAGGCACAGAGCTCGGTCCATAAAGCACCAGCTTCTGACATCAATCAACATTAATGACAGTCACTCTCCTCCCAAGGGCAGAGCAAAAGGCAAACCCACTTAATAGAGATGTGCTTAGCGTATTTTAGCTCATCCCTTAAACAGTCACGAAACACCAGCATCCCATTGGATTTGTCTCTGCTAACATCAGGGAAGTTTCTTCTCTTACCAAATTTCTTCCATCACCCGTAAAGAAAGCACATTCCTTCGCTCAGGTGTGTCTCCTCAGCTCCTCCTAGCTCAGTCTTCAGTTCGCTTCTTTTTTCATCCCTTGCCCTTGGTTTCCACTTGGATGATTTGGTAAGTGTGTACAGTGTGTAAGTGTGTAAGATGCTTGCCCTCGCTTCCATGGTGGGTTCCAAACGAGGCTGCATATTAGAATCACCTGGTAAACTTCAACAATCCTGAACCCTATGTCCCTTCCGTAAAGCTTATGATTGCTAGCATGTGCCCTGGGCATTGGGAGTTTTAGAGGCTCTCCAGGTGGATTCTGATAGGCAGACAAGTTTGGGAATCCCTGAGCTAGAGGGAAGAAAGGAAAGGTTTCTAAGACCTGGGGCTGTTGTGAGTTGTGTGATCTGGAGCAAGTCATTTAACCTCGCCCAGCCTTGGCTTCTCTGTCTGTATGATGAAGATAGTTGTGCCAGCAGTTTTCCCATCTGCGTAATGAAAATCATGTTTACATTAGGTGGTTAGTAATAGCGCATGTCATGGGTTGGCACAGGGTGGGCACTCGGGAAATGGTAGCCATCCTGTATCCCTAAGGTAAAATAAAGACAAGGAAACACCACGGATGATTAAGTGAGGTCAGCTTAATGGAAATGAAAACAAGTAGGTGACAGCTAGGCTCACTGTCACATGGGATGTGGTTTTTTTTCCCTCAGACAGTTGAATTGTTCATCTATTTCCAGCTTGTTGGAAAGAATACCACCTTACACTCAGTGATAAGGCTATTGTGTTCATCTGTTTTTCCAGGGTGGGATTGGTCTGCCCAGGGCTTTGTGAATAGGATCTGCCTGGTAGATAAATCGGAGGGGTATTGGGAAGTGGACTCTTTAACAAAGCCTGATTGACTTCATGAGTCTCTGGGCACATGGCTGATCGCACTTCATTAGGGTGAATGTGACTTCAATATGCGGACTTGGGGAAGGATAGAAGGTCTATCTCATTTTATCCTAGGTGAGTGGTCTTTTACGGTGGCATAATAAGGGGAGGTTGGTGGTGTGTGAGCATCACAGAAAGAATGTCAGAGCTGAAGGGAACTCAGACCATCACCTGAGCCCCAGGAGTTCTTAACCGTGAACACTGAGATTATATGCAACACCTCTGACATATTTATTTTATTTTTATTTAATTTTTGAGACAGAGTCTTGCTCTGTCACTAGGCTGGAGTGCAGTGGCACAATCTCGGCTCACTGCAACCTCCACCTCCCAGGTTCAAGAGATTCTCCTGCCTCAGCCTCCCAAGTAGCTGGGATTACAGGTGCATGCCACCACACCCAGTTAATCTTTGTATTTTTAGTAGAGATGGGTTTTCACCCATCTCTTTATCATTTAGTAGAGATGGGTTGTCCAGGATGGTCTCGATCTCTTGACCTTGTGATCTACCTGCCTCGGCCTCCCAAAA
Source organism: Plecturocebus donacophilus (assembly GCA_004027715.1). Taxonomy (NCBI): domain Eukaryota; kingdom Metazoa; phylum Chordata; class Mammalia; order Primates; family Pitheciidae; genus Plecturocebus; species Plecturocebus donacophilus. Next base: position 7,941 of record PVKP010022316.1, on the reverse strand, counting down.
TGCTGGGATTACAGGCGTGAGCCACCACACCTGGTCTGACATATTTAAAATTGTCTTTGATGAGGGCCATGATGTCTCGTCTGATTCAAGAAGTGTTTGCTAGCCCTCCAATACCAAATAATCCATTTTATGAATAAGGAACAGAATCAAAGGAAACTGTCCAAAGCCACGTGGGCAGTTAGGAGCAAAAGAGGAGTAGAACTCAGGGAACCACACTTTTCCCCAACCTTCAGTCCCCCAGTTTTATAGCAAGTCTTAAGCATTAACTGTGGCAAGGGACTGTTTAAGTCACAGGTTCAACTAATTCACTGGATAATCACAGTCCCAAGCAGATGGCTTGCTACCAAATGAGGTTCCATTTTTCTTTACCTAAGGACATTATGTCATTACTGAAGGTACTAGGAAGAAGGCAGAACTTCTGTAACTATTGGAAATTCTCATTATTTTAACCTGCAGTGAAAAATCAGTCAGGATTGGGGGACTAACAGAAATCTGGACAGACATAAAGGAATTTAAACCACAAGTGCGGGCCAGATGTGGTGGCTCACACCTGTAATCCCAGCACTTTGGGAGGCCGAAGCAGGCCGATCACCTGAGGTTGGGAGTTCGAGACCAGCCTGACCAACATGGAGAAAGAAATCCTGTTTCTACTAAAATTACAAAATTAGCTGGGCATGGTGGCTCATGACTGTGATCTGAGCTACTTGGGAGGCTGAGGCAGGAGACTTGCTCGAAGCCAGGAGTTAGAGGTTGCGGTGAGCCGAGAGGGTGCCATTGCACTCCAGCCTGGGCAAAAAGAGTGAAACTCCATCTCAAAAAAAAAAAAAAATCTCAAAACAAGCAAACAAACAAAAAACCACAACTGCAAAGTAGGCAAAGGCCTAAAGAAGAACAAAGATAGTTTGTATTTCCTTTTTCTTTCTTTCTTTACATAATTTTCATGTAGGCTTGAGAGGTACGTAAAGTTTTGGCAGGATGAAGGAACTTTACAGCCATCCACAGGACTCTATTAAACCCTGAGCTCTAGTTCAAGACTTTTGGGATCCATGGCATTTTAATTGTATTCATTTAAAATGTATCAATTTGTTTAATAGATCACATCTAATTTGTGCCAGACACTGTCTAGCACCAGACATACAACTATGTGCAAAACCTTTGTTTTGTACAAAACCTTTCCTAGAGGTTTCCATCTCGTGGGAAGAGGACAGTGACATTCATGTAATATTTTGGTTGAGTATGAGTGCCATAAAGAACAGAGCAGGGCAGGGAGGATGAAACAAGCAACAGTGGGGAGGCCGTGACTAATATTTCACATGTGATGGTCAGGGAAGACCTCACTGGGGAGGTCTGTTTGTGTAGAGAGCAGAAGGATGTAGGAAGGAAGCCATGCTTGATCACTGAAGAAATGAAAGGGAATATGAGTTGAATCTGCTGTCCAGCACAACCGGGTCAGTTTCAGTGGTTTCTGGCATACTGGTTTTCTTTCTCATTGCCCCCAAAACATTTTTTTTTTTTTTTGAGATAGAGTTTTGCTCTTGTTGCCCAGCCTGGAGTGCAATGGTGCGGTCTCAGCTCACTGCAACCTCTGACTCCGGGGTTCAAGTGATTCTTCTGCCTCAGGAAGAGGCCTGTAATCTCAGCCACTCAGGAAGGTTCCTGAGATTACAGGCACCCACCACCACTCCTGGCAATTTTTTTTTTTTTTTTGTATTTTTAGTAGACATGGGGTTTCACCATGTTGGTCAGGCTGCTCTCAAACTCCTGACCTCAGATAATCTGCCCCCGTCGGCCTCCCAGTGTGCTGGGATTACATGCATGCTCAGCCCCAAGAACATTTTAAAGACCACTTAGAGTTCAGCTTTGCAAGGAGGCTGTGCTGAGTTGGTGGGAGCAGCACTATTGTGAGTCCTGTGCATTGCTGGGAAGGCTGGTGCTATCTGGGGGTCTGTAAGATAAGCAGGAAGAGGACTGGCTTTGGAGTCACCCACATATGGGTCTCACATCCACCTCTCCCATCACAAGCTCTGTGACCATGGCATGTTATTTTATTTTTTTCAGACGGAGTCTGGCTGTGTCAGTCAGGTTGGAGTGCAGTGGTGCCATCTCGGCTCACTGCAACCTCCACCTCCCAGGTTCAAGCGATTCTGTGCCTCAGTCTCCCGAGTAGCTGGGACTACAGGTGCCCACAACCACGCCCAGCTAATTTTTGCATTTTTAGTTTAGATGTGATCTCACCATGTGGCCCAGGCTGGTCTCGAACTTCTGAGTTCAGATGATCCACCCACCTCAGCCTCTCAAGGGATGACAGGTGTGAGCTACTGTGCCTAGCCGGCATGTTATTTTAATTCTTTTCACATCTCTCAAATGAAGAGAATGATAATGCCTCCCTCACAGGGTTGTTGGGAGAATTATATAGATGGATATGTTTGAAGTCTCAGCTCATTGCCTGTGACAAAAGGCATCTTCGATAAATGTCAATATTAATTGCAGTGGCAGCAGGAACAGCACAGTGAGGGTGTGGCCCAAAGGTTTGTCCAGCTCGTCGGGTTTTGTTCAGAACTCACTCACTTCCTGCAGTCCTTCTATGGCCAGTTGAGAGTCCACATGGTGGTACTTGTAAGGACAAAAGATGAGTTTAGTCTTTGTATTCTGTACAGTGCTCTTTACATGTGGTAAGGGATGGAGAAGCATTTCATGGAGAAGTGAATTATTGACTAAAATTCATCTGGGAAAGAGCCACAGTGGAGAAAGCTTTCCCGTAGAGAAAAATGTCTTATTAAAGTCTCAGGAAATGAATTGCTTTTTATTTAATGTTTCCCTAAAGTTGTTTTTTTTTTTTTTTGAGATGGAGTTTCGCTCTTGTCGCCTAGGCTGGAGTGCAGTGGTGTGATTTTGGCTTACTGCAACCTCTGCCTCCTGGGTTCAAGCGATTCTTGTGCCTTAGTCTCCTGAGTAGCATGGACCACAACGCCTGGCTAATTTTGAATTTTTTTAGTAGAGATGGGTTTTCACCATGTTGGCCATGCTGGTGTCAAACCCCTGAGCTCAAGTGATCCGCCTGCCTGAGCCTCTCAAAGTGCTGGTGTTACAGACATGAGCCACCGTGTCTGGCCTCCCTAAAGTTTTTTAATCATTGTTTTAAAATTCCATTTTTACAGTAATGAGAGCTGCATTAAAACGAAACAGGGTGGCTCATGCCTGTAATCCTAGCACTTTGAGAGGCCGAGGCGAGTGGATCACTTGAGCCCAGGAGTTCGAGACCAGCCTGGGCAACATGTCGAAACCCCGTCAGTACAAAAAATGCAAAAAGTAGTCAGATGTGTTGGTGGATGCCTATAGTCCTGGCTACTTAGGAGGCTGAAGTGGGAGGATCCTGAGCCTAGGAGGTCGAGGCTGCAGTGAGCAGTGATTGCCACTGCACTCCAGCCTGGGTGCCAGAGTGAAACCCTTTCTCAAAAAAAAAAAAGAAAAGAAAAATAAAGTAAAATTTTTTTAAAAAGAGTAAGGATCAGCAATAGTCCATTTTTTTATAGTAGCTTTGAATTTCAGAAGTAAAATGTGCCTAGTGTGTGGTCCCTAATATATGTATATATTTTGAGACAGGGTGTCACTCTGTTGCATGGGCCTGAGTGCCGTGCCATGGTGCCATCACAGCTCACCGTAGGCTTGACCTCCTGGGCTCAAGGCATCCTCCCGCCTCAGTCTCCTGAGTCAGAGGGATTGCTTGAAGCCAGGAATTTGAGACCAACCTGGGCGAAAAGCAAGACCTCATCTCTACGAACAATATAAAAAATTTAGCTGGGCCTTATGTTTAACCAAAATATACCTTGTGGCAGAGTCACAGAGGCAGGTGACACGCTGCCTTCTCCTAAAATGACAACCAGAGTTAATTAAGTTACTGAGGCTTGGTTTTAAGAATTTCCACTTACATACAAGGAACCTTAGAAAAAAATGTATTTATTTATTTGTTTTTGAGACAAAGTCTCCCTCTGTTGCCCAGGCTGGAGTGCAGTGGCACAAACACAGCTTACCAAAGCCTTGACCGCCTGGCTTCAAGCAATCCTCCCACCTCAGCCTCCCAAGTAATGGGGACTACAGGTGTGCACCACCACGGCCCATTAATTTTTTTATTTTTTGAAGAGACAGATTCTTTCTTTGTTGCCTAGACTGGTCTTGAACTCCTGGGCTGAAACCATCCTCCTGCTTCGGCCTCCCAAAGTCCTGGATTACAGGCGTGAGCCATATACAAGGAACTTTGAGATGCTGAAATGAAAAGTGGTGTGGGAGCTCCGAGTACCCTGTTAGGATTTTAAAAGCCCCAGAAGGTATTGGCCTTAAGGGGACAGAAGCTGCCTAGCATTAAAAGGACCCCTGGCGTGAAGCAGGGTGGGGAGGAGACCCTGATTTCCCAGACGTGAGGCCTAGCGTGCCTGTTGAGGACAGCCTGCAGGGAACCTGAGGGACTTCTTTGAGCCACTGCCTGAATGTCTCGGGATCATGCCAGTGAAAAGGTGTCATTCAAGCCAGATCCATTTCAGGCATTTGTCATAAGGACTGTGACGAGTCTTGAACTGATGGTTAGGAAACTAATGCTTATTTTAGACCCAGCCATTGGAATGTTGGCACAAAGCGTGCAGCAAAGGCAGCGTTCTGCACTTTTGCCATTTCTGCAGCGGGCTTCCATTTCTCAGCATGGGTGGCTGTCAGGAGGCCGAGGCACTAGGCGTCAGTTTGCATCTGGGGAGCTCTTCTTATCCCAGGAAGCCCCATCTTTCCTCTCCTTTCATGAAACAAAGCTTCCTTCTAAATTAGGGATCCTGGAAGAACCCAGGGGTTTCTAATCCTTAGAGGATGCTGAAAAGCTTGCTTTGAGTCAATGTAAAAGTTTTGGGTTTTGCTGATTTACATTTCACATTTCCTGTTGTATCTACCCATCCTAGTGCAGAGAAATGTTTGGTAAGTGGGACGAGAGAAGGGGAAATAGACGGGGCCACACACCTGGGAGTAATCAGATCAGCTGTGTCCGCAGCGCCTCCTTCACGTGGGCCAGGCTGCCTACATTAGCTTGCTGATGACTTTAGCTTGGGGTTCTCTACCATCTTTAGAGAATTTACCTGCTTGTGTGGGGAAGAGAGTGCGGTTGCCACATCAGAACTGAAGAAAGATGCATGCTAGTTTAATGGAATGAAATCATTTTTATTTTTATGGAAGTCATCACTCACCCAAAACCCAGGCCCAGCCCTCCCCTCTGTCCTTATCAACAGTCTGGGCATGGCCAGCATGACTTACAAAATTCACAGGGTTCCTGGCTCAGGGAGCTGGCTGATCCCTCAGAAGACCTTAATAAAATACAAACGGCCTTGACTCATTTATAAAATGTGCCCACAAAAACAGAATGAAAGTTCTTGGGTTAAATGACAGGTGATTGGTCCATGAAACATTTCCTTGTCCCCTCCCCACTGGGGAAGAGAACAGGGAAAGTAACTGGTGAGTGGGGGACATGGGACCACTTGGGGGTAACTGACCTCAACAGAGACCAGCCTTCTGCAAAAGTAGGCTCGGGATGGAGGGCACCAGGACTGGGGCTTGCTGTGCAAGAAGGCACCATGTCTCCTCTCCCCTTCATGCGTACCCAGCTAGTGGCACAAACACACAAAAAGAATAGCTCTTATTCCTTTTAGATATAAATAGCATTTTAGATCCATTTCCTTACTCCTTAAAACAGATCTATGAAGGGTTCTCTCTCATAGGCTGGTGGACTTTAGAAAGGAAGGGTAACTTGTCCAGTGTCTCAGCTAGTGGAAGTACTGGAGCTGAGCCCCGTGCCTGTGTACTTGCAGACTTTCCAGCCTGTGATCACCCAGATGGAACCTGAGGGAAGAAAAGGTCAACAGGTGGAGGCGTGAGCATCTGAGGCTCAGAGCAGAATAGGCCAGGAGCTGGGTGAAGGGTGCAGGGCCCTCATGTGTGGAGGAAGGTCCCAGCGAAGACTAACCCTCTTCCTCTTCTGAGATGCCAGGTATCTGGGCAGTCTGGAAGAGGAAATGATGAATGAGTTGTTGATTAAAAAAAAAAAGGTCAAACCCAGGGAATCTCAGATGCCCTTTCTCATTCGTGGGCTGCATCTTGAAGCTGCCTCGACTAGACAGAAATGTAGCCCAGGAATTCTACCTTGGGTTTCCGGTGCTACGTACAGTTCCTCAGGGAGGTGACAGGGAATTGGGGACCAGACCACAGGTCTCTGTAGGATCTCCTCCGGCAGGAAGGCCATTGGTGGGAATGTTTCCACTGAAACCAAGAGAGCAGAACAGTTGAGAGTTGAATAAGGGGGGTGGGAAGAAGGAGCAGGACAAACTCCAAGTACCAGGTGGGTCATTGATTCAACCTTCAACAAATACTGACGGAGGCACTGGAATACAGATCATGAACAAGCACAGACTGTTACTCAGGAGACATAAGTTCTAATGCATGAGCAACATGCATGTTATGGGCGATAAATGGTAGCTGCTCTTCTGTTTGTATATTCTAATAGAGAAAGTGACCAAGAAATGGATCAAACAGGGCCGGGCATAGTGGTTTATGCCTGTAATCCCAGCACTTTGGGAGACCACGGCAGGTGGATTGCTTGAGTCCAGGAGTTTGAGACCAGCCTGAGCAACATAGCAAAGCCTTGTCTCTATGAAAATTTTATTTCAAAAAATTAGCTGAGCATGGTGGTGCATGCCTGTAGTCCCAGCTACTCAGGAGGCTAAGGCAGGGGGATATCTGGAACCTGGGAAGTGGACATTACAGTGAACATAGATTGTACCACTGCACTCCAGCCTGGGCAACAGAGCAAGACCTTGTCTCAAAAAACAAATGATAAAATAATTTCAAGTTTTAATAAGTGCAATGATGAAAACAAACAAGAGTCTGAAGGCCTGAGGATTTTTTTTTTTTTTTGAGATGGAGTCTCACTCTGTCACCCAGGCTGGAGTGCAATGGCACGATCTCAGCTCACTGCAACCTCCGCCTCCCGGATTCCAGTGATTCTCGTGCCTCAGCCTCCCAGGTGTCTGAGATTACAGGCGCCCAACACTACACCCAACTAATTTTTTACATTTTTAGGAGAGACGGGGTTCTCACTATGTTGGCCAGGCTGGTCTCCAACTCCTGACCTCGTGATTCACCTAACTCGGCCTCCCAAAGTGCTGGGATTACAGGCCTGAGCCACAGCGCCCGGCCCGGCTGAGGAACTTTAAGTGAAAGAATGGAATCTTTCTGATTGCTTCACTTCTGCTGCCGTGGGTGAAAGGTGGAGGGCAGCCAAGGAGATCAGCTAGGAGGTTCTTCCCGTAGGCCAAGGGAGCTGCCCAAAGAGGAATAAAGTGGGGGTAGAAATGAGCAAAGAGGGTGCATGCTTTTGGAGAGACCCTCCATAGGACTTCCTGGAGGGCCAGGCGTGGAGGTTGCAGGGAGGGAAGAGTCGAGGGTGACCCCCGGATTTCCTACGGGCTGTGCATCGCGCCGTCTTCTGAGACAAGGAAGTAGTCATCAAAGCAAAGGAGCCGGGTGGTGGGCATCTGGGGGTCTTGAAGAACCAGGGGGATGAGCGCATGGTAGCCCCTGGATGCACTAGTCAGAGGTGACGTAGGGAAAAGCAGTGATGGAAGTTCTGCCAAGGGTTAATGCATCGAGGTTTGCTAGATAAAGCCCTTAGCACAGTGCTAGGAGCGTGGTGATGACTCAACACATGGCAGCTGCTCTTCCGTGAGGAAAGGGCCAGATTCCTGATAAGAGCCAGGACCGAGTAGACAGACTAGGGAAGGACAGGGTGAAGCATGGCAGCGCCACCTGGGTCTCCCCTGTAAGTGCTCTCTCTCTCTCTCTCTCTCACACACACACACACACACACACACACACACACACACACTTTCTCTCTCTCTCTCCCCACCTCTCACA
>PVKP010022315.1:0-37839 GCA_004027715.1 Plecturocebus donacophilus | reverse complement strand
CCACGGTTGCAGAGGTTTTTCTGCCTTGTGCATCCTTCTTATTCTTCCAACTATCATGTAAACCCACGGTTGCAGAGGTTTTTCTGCCTTGTGCATCCTTCTTATTCTTCCAACTATCACGTCAGCCCACGGTTGCAGAGGTTTTTCTGCCTTGTGCATCCTTCTTATTCTTCCAACTATCATGTCAGCCCACGGTTGCAGAGGTTTTTCTGCCTTGTGCATCCTTCTTATTCTGAGTCGGCACAGAGACGGTCACACGGTAAGAAAACAGCATGTGAGGTGGGGACTGATTAAATTAGCAAAGAAGCCACCCCATGGCTGATCCTGCAGCGCTGTGAACATTCTGAGGTCAAGAACAGGTAGACAAAACCACATGGAAGCTGAGGAACAGCAGATCGGCCGTGAATAGTTTAGGGGATCCCAGAGAAGAAAATTTTCCAAAATGTAAACGTTTGCAAAGCAGTTTGAAAGGGTGCCAAGAAGCCAAGTTGGTGGAAGACAGGGAAGGATCCATTGGTTTGGCAACACTAAAAGTCATGAGTGATTTTAGGAAGTCCAGTTCAGGTGGAATAATGAAAGATTTTAGTCATCAGCTGGACAGAAGAAATTTTACTGTTTGAGGAAAACTCTCTGGGAATAACACTTGATTAAATAAAGTGCTCTCAAAGGATTTACACTGAAGTAAAATGGGTTTTCTCTGCCTTAGGCGCTAACAGGTAAACAAGTGACCTGAAATTCTTAATCTATCTTTAAAGCTTGAATTCTCCCCTGGTCCAAAGATAACCTGACTTTATGCATAATAGACTGAGCAAGAAAAACTTCCCAGAGAGCTGCCTGTTCCTACGCTGACAGATTGCAGCATGATAGCCTCAAGGTACACGTCGCACACTTAGAAAATGCTGATTCTCCAAGCACCGCATATTCTCACTCATAGGATGTGGAACAATGGGAACACATGGACTCAGGGAGGGGAGCATCACACACTGGGGTCTGTGGGGGGGACTAGGGGAGGGACAGTGGGAGTAGGGAGTTGGGGAGGGATAACATGGGGAGAAATGTCAGATACAGGTGATGGAGATGGAGGCAGCAAACCACATTGCCATGTATGTACCTATGCAACAATCATGCATGTTCTTCACATTTACCCCATAACCTAAAATACAATAAAATATATATATAAAATAATAACAAAAAGAAAGTATTGCTCAATCAAAAAAAAAAAAAAAAGAAGAAAATACTGATTAACCATAGGTGAACTCCCTATTCAATCAGCATTATTTACATAAGAAAAGCAATTGTTTTTTTCTCTTCAGATTTCGTTATTGTTGCTTCTATTATTACCAGAATAAAATTGAGCAAGCATTTTCTTTAACATTCCTGCCAAAGAAAAATAATCTATTTTTAAAAATGCAAAGAGCTATTGCAAAGGCAGAACTACTTTGGCAATAATTTTAGAAAATGCAATCATTTCTAGTGCCGGTATTTAACCATTTGATTTTGCGTCTTAGGTCAGCAGTGCTGGCTGGAGGGATTCTTCCATCTCATGAGTAAAGCCCCGTTCTCCTTCTGAGACCTTCACCCCAACCCTCCATCCCCACTTACCCTCACTGAGTTACTGAACCAAAACTAAAGACTACCCCTGGGATAGTTTCATCTTACAGGAGATTATTTTAATGAGAAAAGCACGACAAGCAGCCAGGGGCGGTGGCTCATGCCTGGAATCCCAGCACTTTGGGAGGCCAAGGTGGGCAGATCACGAGGTCAAGAGTACGAGACCAACCAGACCAACATGGTGAAACCCTGTCTTCACTAAAAAAAAAAAAAAAAATGCAAAAATTAGCTGCTCATCATGGGGCGTGCCTGTAATACCAGCTACTCAGGAGGCTGAGGCAGAAGAATCGCTTGAACCTGGGAGGCGGGAGATTGCAGTGAACTGTGCCACTGCATTCCAGCCTGGGCGACAGACTAAGACTCCATCTCAAAATAAATAAATAAATAAACAAAAAACACCAACAGCTCCTAGATATATCTCATTGACACATCATGATAAAATCCTTAGATTGTGATGGGTGTTGAAGATGAGTGTTGGTTAGAAAAAGTTGGATATCTGGCTTTTTGTAAAAAAGAACAAGTCCATAAAGATGTTGATTCTGGATCTACTACTTAAATGTAATACTAATTCTCCCGAAAGAATTCCTTTACATTAAAAAAAAAAAATTAAATAACTGTGACCCTAATGATTCATCCATCAATACTATTTAGGCATGGGAATGACTTTGTTAAAAAGACGGCCGCGCCAACGTCCTTGCCGCGTTCTGCTGCCTTGTTCTGTTTCATTTTTGGCTGTCTCCATTTGCCTTCCTGCGTCAGGTGCAGAGGCGGCTGTCTAATGTCTCCCCTTCGGAGATTACATTCCTGGTTAGCGATCCTGTTTTTAGAAGGATGTTTCTCTGGGAATTACAGACAATAAAATGAAGCAAGAGACTTCAAAAATTATAATGATCATTTTAGAAGTATAAATTCCACTTTAAAAAGAAAAAAAAAACACTTTGAAAAGTGAGTGCTCTCAAACCTGCATGATACATTTCCTCAGTGAGTGTCCTATTAACTGGTCCTTCTGGTGTTAGACTCTGCCCTGTTATATAACTGCCTTGTTTCCTCCTATCACTAATTTATTAAACAGTTGCTGATATCATCATTTCTACATTTTTTCTCTAACTTTATGTCACCAAAAAATTATAGTCAGTAAATCATTAAATGCTATATATGATGCACACCTTTTCTCTTAGAACTCAAATAAAAGATAACTTAAAATGTCTACATTGGGTATAACATAAATTACTCCCACAGTGAGAAGTACCACCTAAAAGTATGTTCAAAACACACAGTCCAGAGGTCCAGGGGGAAGACTCACAAGTGCATTGTATCGAAGGTGTCACTGGTTCTGCCATATTTTCTTGAGATTGACAAGCTTGCAAAGGAGGTGAGACTTGACAGTGAATGAATGCTGCTCACCCTAGGATGATGCAAATGAAATCTGACATATGCAAATACAAATCTGTTCCCAATTTAGAAGTCAAATACAAATGCAACGGCATCAGGATACAACGGACAATTGTATTAGTGGTACGTGGACATAGAAAGTTCAATTCATTTTTAGCTACTTAAATAGTCATCTTAATTTGAAAGGATAAATTATACTTTCTAATTTAAAAAATGTTAATGACACATATTTTTCAATCTTAAGACATGAAAATATTGTATATAAATCTGAAAACATTCAATTACCCTTCAATTAAACATGAAAATGTCATGCAAAACACCTATTTTCTTTCCAGCAACCCCATATGCATTGCTTTATAATCAGACATTATTTCTCAAGTATCCACTTGATGCATAGCTTGTAACCAGCTACGAAGTTTTAAATATCATGCTGTGACTATCACAGAAAAAGAGAGGAAATGTGATGAATGTAGTCAAAATTATTTAAAATACATAAAATATAAAATACATGAAATATTTCATTTCAAGTGGATTCAGTATGAAACATGAAGATGAGTATGCATGTCCCTTCCATAAAATGTCTATAAATGCTTTTTCTGGCATTATTGTCAATGAAATAAAGGGCTGAGTCAGCACATCTGGGGGGAGTCTGTGCCCTGCTCATGAGAAGTTTGGTTCTTGATCTGATGATGGGAAGTAGCCTCCAAGCCGGTGGAATGTCCTGCCTTGTGAGATATCTTTGTTTACCTGGGGACTTAGGCCACGGCAGATAGACTGTGTTCATGTGATTCAGGGTGAAGGCCTTTGGCCACATGGTGCAGCCATGTGGTATTGGGGCACCCCTCTGGTAGAAATAAAGACTAAGGTCAGCAATGTGGGTGGACAGCCATGCTTATGTGACACTATGTGGCAAACTCCAATTAAAGCTCTAGACACCAAGGCTCAGGTGAGCTTCTGTGGTCAGTAATCCCCCGTGCGTGTGGTCACACATCACTCCTGGGAGAAATAATGCTGTCACTACAACTCTACGGGGAGTGGACAACCGGAACTCTGAACCTGATGTCTCCTGGACTCTGACACATGCCTCTCCCCTTTCATGACTTTAAACTGTGGTCTTTCACTGTAACAAGCCACAGGCATGCCTGCACATAATTGCCTTCCTGAGCTCTGTGCAGGCTTCTAGTGAATTACTCAGTCTGAGAGCAGTACTGGGGACACCTCAAACTGCATATCCAACAGATGAAATGAAAGGTGTGATTATAACTGTGCTGCCTACTCAGCCTTTCTGGATGGAGTTGTGATTAAGGCACACAGTGTGATTGCTTACCCGTTAGTGAACACAGCCATGCATTGTGTGTTCTGAGAAATGCATCCTTAGGTGATTCTTGACATTTTACAAACATCACAGAGTACACTTGTGCAAATTTAGATGGTAGAGCCAACTACACAGCTGGGCTATTTGGAACAGCCTCTTGCTCCCAGGCTACAAACTCATACAGCTGGTGACTGTACTTAATACTGTAGGCAAGTCTAATGCAATGATAAGCATTCGTGTATCTAAACCTACCTAAACATAGAAAAGGTATGGTAAGAACCCTGTTTAGGCTGGGTGTGGTGGCTCACACCTGTAATCCCAGGACTTTGGGAGGCCGAAGTGGGTGGGTCACTTGAGGTCAGGAGTTTGAGACCAGCCTGACCAATATGGTGAAACCCTGTCTCTACTAAAAATACAAAACTTAGCCCGGTGTAATGGTGGGCACCTGTAGTCCCAGCTACTTGGAAGACTGAGACAGGAGAATTGCTTGAACCCAGGAGGTGGAGGTTGCAGTGAGGCGAAATCATGCCACTGCACTGCAGCCTGAGCAACAGAGGAAGGCTCCATCTCAAAAAAACAAAACAACAACAACGAAAAAGAAAACAACAACAAAAAAACACCGTTTAATGATTAAAAAATGGGACACCTATATAAGATGCTTAGCATAAATGGGGCTTGTGGGCCTGGAGGTTACTCTGGGTGAGTCAGTGAATGAATAGTGAGTGCATGCAAAGGCCGAGGACATGACTATGCACCTGCTGTAGAAACACTGCACACTTAGGCTACCCTACATTTGTAAAAAAAAAAAAAAAAAAAAAAAAAAAATTTTAATAATGAATTAGCTTTAACTTCCTGTAAGCTTACTTAGTTCACTTGCTCACTTTTTGGTTTTATAAACTTTTTATTTTATTTAGTTTTTTTGCTCTTTTGTAATAACACATAGCTTGAAACACAAATACACTGAGCAGCTGCACAAAAATGTTTTCAGTCTTAGTATCTTTACTGTATAAGCTTTTTCTATTTTAGAATTTTCTATAGTTTTTTTTCTTTCACTTTTTAATGTTTTGTGTTAAGAACTAAGGCAAACACACATTAGCCTAGACCTACACAGGGTCAGAATAACCAACACCACTTCTTCCACCTCTACATCCTGTCCCATTGGAAGGTCTTCAGGAGCAGTAACAGGCATGCAGCTGTCCTTTTCTAGGACAACAATGCCCTCTTCTGGAATCCCCCTGAAGGCCCCGCCTGAGGCTGTTATACAGGCTGGGATTACAGGTGCATTCCACCATGCCTGGCTAATTTTTGTATTTTTAGTAGAGACAGGGTTTCACCATGTTGCCAGGCTGGTCTCAAACTCCTGACCTCAGGTGACTCACCCACCTCAGCCTTCCAAAGTGCTGGAATTACAGGAAACAGCCACCTCTCCCACCCTGGAGGCAAAATCTTTAGGAACCTATCTAAGCCAGTCAGATCCATTTTACTTACCCAACCATCTGCTCCTGGGGAATGGGCATGTAATTTAACACTGGTCATGAAACAGAATGTGAGAAACATCTTTTAGGAAAATGTTCCCACCCCCCCACCCACCACACACACACAAAATCATGATGCAGAGATGCCCTTCTTCCTAGCCTTGATCCTGCGTAGAGGTGAAGCCTGGAGCTACCCTTGTGTGACCATCCTGGGAGCAGCTGACTCAGTGAAGACCACAGAAAGCAAAGTAGAGATTCTCCTGACAAGGTGCTTGGTCCCCAAGTAACTAACCTCTAAAATTTGCCACTTGCAGACTTCCAGTTCCACATGATCATATATTTTCTTTATTTTTGCCATATGGGTTTAAATGTCCCTTCCAAGACTCATGTTGAGACTCACAGATTTGGTCGCCACTGTGGAGTAACTAGGTCTGAGGTCTCTGCCCTCATGAATAAATTAACGTCATTATTGAGATGATGGATTGTTATAAATGCTAATTTGCCTCTCTCTCTCTCTCTCTCTCTGTCTTTTCTCTATGTGTTTCCCATCTGCCTTCCATGATGGAATGATGCAGAAAGAAAGCCTCACCAGAATCAGGACTCTCATGTTTGGACTTCCCAGTCTCCAAAACTATAGGAAATAAATTTCCTTTCTTTGTGAACCATCCAGTTTGTGTTACTCTGTTATAGCAACACAAAATTAACTAGGACAATTGTCTAAGACAGTTTTTAAGCTGTGTAACATAGTTTAATTTTTACTACGTAATTTGTAATCAGAATAATCCTCACTAGAAATAGGTTGTCCCACTTGCTAGCTGCGTATGCTTGGAGGACTTTCATAAACAATTTATGTCTAAGATCCTTTATCTGTACAATGTGGATTGTTATGAGATTGGGCATCATAAAGACCTGAATTCAAATGTCTGACCACTTTATTAACTTAAACAAATAAAATAATCTTTTGAATCTATTTTCTAACATTTGATAAAGTAATATTACCTACTATAACTTCAGAATTATTCCTCTTTAACTATAATAAGATATATGAAACTGCCTGACAAGAAGTATAAAAGAAACTGTTTGCTTTTTTTCAATTTTTTAATAGAAATATTTAAAAATTTTACTTTAGTAAAATATTGAGTAATATTTTGTTGCCTGTTATGGACCAGGTATCACTGTTAGCACTTTTAAAGTCTATGATTGAATCCCCCCAACAATTGTATGAAACAGGATGACAACTGAATTGTCTCTGGCACAGAATGGTAAGTAGGGATATGATTTGGCTGTGTCCCCACCCAAATCTCATCTTGAATTGTAGCTTCCATAATTCCCACGTTTTGGGAGGGACACAGTGGGAGGGAACTGAATCATGGGGGCTGTTCTTTCTTGTGTTATTCTTATGATAGTGAGTAAGTCTCATGAGATCTGATGGTTTTATAAAGAGCAGGTCCCCTGCCCACGCTCTCTTGCCTGCAGTCATGTAAGACGTGACTGTAGTTCTCCTTCCTCTTCTGCCATGATTGTGAGGCCTCCTCAGCTATGTGGAACTGTGAGTCCATTAAACCGCTTTTTCTTTAGGTATTACCCAGTCTTGGGTATGTCTTTGACTAATATTTTGTTGCCTCCTATAAACTGGGTACTACTGTTAGCACTTTAAAAGTCTATGATCTAATCCCCTCCAGCAATAGTATAAAGCAGGATGACAACTAAATTATCTCTGGCACGAAGATAATTTTTCTAACCACACACAGCTATCAAATCGAGGAGCTCAGATTTAAACCCAAGCAGGGTGGGTCTTAAACATAAAATCTCCTGCTCCTCACTGAGGTTTCCTTCCCATATTTTACTTCAAACCCACTTCAGCAAGTCTTGGGGTTTACAACTGGGCTTTAAAACAGTGGTAGAATAAATTCTATAGATAAATAAGTAACATGTGCACCATAAACAGTTTACATGGAAAAATACGTTATCCATTTACAGTTAGTTTTTCCAAATGATCTAAAACTCAATGTTAGCTTTAGTGTGTCCCGGAGAAGGTGTAGCCAGGAATCAGACACTGGTTTTATGTGGAGAGAAAGCTCCTGGCTTTGCCCCCTGCAACAACCCCCTCCAAAAAACACACACAACAAAAACAAAACCACTGCTTTTGAAATTCTGAGATCTGGAGACAGGACGATAATGATGGTAAGATTCCTAGGTCTGTTTGGTAACTCAGGAGTAGGAGAGATTACTGGGCGGATGCTTGTCCCTGCCTGCAAAGTACAGTCTGGAAAGGGTCAGAATCTGCTGCCTTTCTCCTGCCCAGTCATGTGGAGGAGCCGGTGAAACAGAGGCAACATGTGCCTAGAAAGAACGTTTCTGTGGAACAGAAAGTCAGCACATGGGGAAAAGGCCTGAGGTCAGAACACAGCATGTAGCCGTGAGCTCAATGGACTCACAGACCAAACATACCGAGATGGACACCAGCATGCACAGCTGCCTCTGAGGCTCGTCCCTCTCTCCTTCCCCAGGCCTTGGCCCGAGGAAGACTCCCTGGAATTTACAGATAAAACTGCAAGAAAAACCGGCTAGGGAAAAGCGAGGAAGGGACTCCGAATAGCCTGCTATGTATTTTCTGTCTCTCAGCAGTATGGAAATTCAGAAGTTATTTGGATAAGAGAAAGGCAGTGTTGCATTGTTAACCCCCTGAAGTTGTCAGCGAACATTTTCCCCCAGTATCCTTTCTTCATTTTCCACTTAGCGTTACCTTCAGCCCACTCTCAACTTCCATGAATTGGAAAAATGCAAAGGAGTTCATTTTAGCAAAAGATTTTCACAGCTCTACTTTGAGCCATGTAATAAAGGCTGCTCAATTCAAGAGGACAGAGTAACACAGAAGGAAAAGACACGGGCCTTGAGGTCTCTCAGTTGGACTAATCCATTGCCAATAAAATATCAATGAAATAGGTTGATATTTGAATAAAATGCTCTATTATTACTATTTTTGCTTGGGGTATTATTTCATTAAGGGGATCAGGAAAATCCAGGGTTTAAGTGGAAAAAGAGAGAATGAAAGTGAAAGAGTGAGGGAAGAGGCCATTTTTTCATGAAAATGCACAGAAACCATTTCACCAATTTAGGCTGAAAAAGCATCCTTGATAAATTAGTCCATGACCTGAATTATCTAACTGAGCATGTAAATAAGACAGAGCAATGAATGACAGTAGAATACACAGATAACATAATAGGATGGGCCGGGTGCGATGGCTCGTGCCTGTAATCCCAGCACTTTGGGAGGTCAAGGTGGGGATATCATGAGGTCAGGAGTTCGAGACCAGCCTGGCCAACATGGTGAAACCCCAACTCTACTAAAATACAAAATTAGCGGGGGTGGTGGCACGCACCTGTTATCCCAGCTATCTGTTATCCTGTTATTTCAGCTGTTATCAAGAGGCTGAGGCAGGAGAATCACTTGGTTCGGGGAGGCAGAGGTTGCAGTGAGCCAAGGCCACCTCACTGCACTTCAGCCTAGGTGACAGAGTGAGACTCCATCTCAAAAGAAAAGAAAAAACAATAGGATGGATCAGAAGACCTGACTTCCTGCTCCAACCAAACCATCCAGAAGATACATTACCTACTTTAAATCTTAAAACCGATTAATCATTCTAAATCCTGATTTCCTCATTTGAACACTGCATTAAAACATCAAGGGAATGATGTACATATACCCTAAGGCATTAGATAAACATCAACATCTTTGACTTCTCAGTGATTTTTCTTTTGCATTTATTCACTAATACATCTTACCATTTTTTATAATCTTCTAACTACTCATTCTATTTTGGTTCAGGGTAATGGGCCTAAAACAAAAATCTAATCATATTATTTATCAGCTGCGAAAATATTCGATATCTTCAGAGAATATTTGTTATCTTATTTGTGTTCTGCTAAACCTAAAAACTAGATAAGAACAGTAAATATTTATTTTGTTCACCATTTTATAGCTAGCATCTAATAGTGGCTGGGATGTAGTAGGTGCTCAATAAGTATTTGTTGGAGAGATGAATTAATGCATGCATGAATATAATTGCATAACTAATAAGAAGCAACTTATTTTAAAAATTCAGGATTCTCCCATGTAGAGCTCCTTTTTTTCTGCCTGTCTCAATTCTTCATGCATAAGGCTTAGCTCTGAGAAAACTCAATGCTTGAAGCTGGTAGAGGGCTATCGCAGTTTAATGGGGAGGCATGAGTATGTTGATAATTGAATAAATACATTTTAAAAGACTAGATAAATTCATTGAGGAATTGAGCCTGTTTTGGAACATTTAGCCTCTAGGTTTTGTGTTCACAACCAAGATCATATGAGATAATTAAATATCCATTTGTAGTTTATTTAAGGCATTGTCAAATGTTCAATCATATCTTCTCAAATCTATGTTGCATTGTAAAGACCAGAGACCATCTTTCCCATATCCTCTGACTTCTTCCTCAACTCTAGAAATAGTTGCTCAGTTTTGCTTAATCAATTAACGGAAAATTGTGTAGGTTATCTCAGAAAACTGCGGATGAATAAACTCATGTTTTAGCCACTGGATTGGACAACAGAAAACGTATTTTCCATGAACCACTACAAAATTGAAGGTGGTCTGTGAGAGCTCAATCGTCCTGCTGCATGAATTAGATATTCCTTTGATCGTGGCTATAATGTTTGATAAGAAAAAGGGGAGGGTCTGTTTACAAACCAGTTGTGTAGAAACTGTCCTGTCCCTGAAAAATATTCACTGTACAGGAAGTGAAGCATTCATAGCCCCTGTGTGGGGAAGAGAGGGCCTTACAGGACGGGAAAACCAGAGCAGGGCCTTAGTCCATGCAAGCCTTACCTCGATATTTTTTTGTTTGCTGGTTTGTCTGTTAATGATGCCAGTATCCAATATGTGGCATTAATCCTGGTTTGCCAGGTTTGTCCTTATTTGTGAAGGGAAAAAAAAAGGCGACAAAAATCATATGTCAAATAAGCTTTAGAAAATCTATATCATCTTTTTAAATCCCACCCTTTTTTTGTGAATAATGGCCTCAAAAATTGTAATGAATCAGGATTCTGAGAAAGGCTAAAAAAGTCAGATGGAAGTTATTGCAGAAAGTGTTCAGACAGGCCAGTTCTCTGAAAATGCACGTATAACACACAGTGGACAATTACTTTACTGGGCACATCGCCTCTTCCAGACTTCCACTTGGCTGCTTCTGTGTGACTCATGATCCCCTGTGTAAATCCAGGGGAGTCAGTAGCAGCGATTCCCAGCTCCTTGTGCGGGTGGATAAAGAGTGAGTCACTAGCAATGGAACCAAGAATCCCCAAGTGGGGCCTTTCGTTCCCCACCTCCACTAACAACTTCAGACCGAGGAGCTCTTAGAAGCAGAAATAAAAATCTGGTTCTTCTTAAAACCCACATCACTCCTACTTTATTAGTAAGTGGTTTTTATCTAAAAGAATACGTAAACACTTTATAACTTGGTCCCTTGGGTAAACTTAGTTATTTCCGCGCACAGAATAGGAGTGTATGAAACTCAGAACATCCTTTTGAAAGTCATGATTTATGCCTCTAATCTGTCAAGAAGTCAGCACAAGATTTCTGAGACAATACCAGTATTTATAGTCATGTAAGAATTTCAAATACAACTTTTACTTGAACAGAGCAGGCCAGGAGCTCTGAACAGGCTGCTGGCAAAATGACGAGGTTTGGGATCCGGATTCCCCTTGCCAAGCTCCAACCACATACTACCTCCTGGTTCTCAAAAGCCCATCTGTCGTGACCTTTGCTGACCTCTTCCCTCAAACTTACCACCCTTTCCTATTCTTGGTACAGCTAACTTCAGTAAGGTTTCAGGACATAGGCAATGTATGGAAAATAATTCTTATGAAGGTTAGCAAGAATCACAAGCACTGAGTGAATGCCTGACACAGATGAGGCCAGAGCGGCCATCCTAAGAGAGGAGCAGCCCCGGAAGCCAGGTTTCTCCCCCGTAGCATCTGTAAACCCTCACCACCTCAAGCTTTTGTTTTGATGGACACAATGAGGGCAGAGGACACTGCAGATACAGCCTGCAGACACCCAATATGGAAACTGGAAACTTACAGAAATAAATACATGCATATATTAGACACAACATGTAATATGTAGAAGATGATGTACATGAAAGTATATATTAAATGATGAAACCCCAAAGAAGTCACATACACACTAAAGGAGTTGAGTAGAAATAAATGCACTGTGAAAAACAGATCAGAAAGAGAGAAAAGAACTTGCTTTTTCCTACCTTGGTGCTGTGGGGAAAAAGAAGAAATCACTGCCTAGAATTCATAACCTTAAGTCCACTTTGCCATGAGTTCATAATCTAAACTTATGATACCTATACAGCTCTAGAGATCTCAGCTCAAAAGATCGCTAGAAGTCAAGAGATATTCCTGTATAAATAGTGACCCCAGCAAACACAAACCCTCTCTGGGGGAAAACTGCCTTCACCCAGGCCTCCAAGTGTCTCCAAAGATAAAGTTCCAAGGGACAGAAATTCGCATACAGAAAGCAAAGCAGCAGGGCACAGTAGCTCACACCTGTAATCCTAGCACTCTGGGAAGCCAAGGTGGGCGAATAACAAAGTCAGGAGTTCAAGACCAGCCTGACCAACATGGTGAAACCCGATCTCAACTAAAAATACAAAAATTAGCCAGGCATAGTGGCACGTGCCTGTAATTCCAACTACTAGGGAGGCTGAGGCAGGAGAATCGTTTGAATTCTCCTGAAGGCAGTTTTCCCCCAGAGAGGGTTTGTGTTTGCTGGGGTCACTATTTATACAATCGTTTGAATCTGGGAGGTGGAGATTGTAGTGAGCTGAGATCATGCCATTGTACTGCAGCCTGGGAGGCAGAGTAAGACTCCATCTCAAAAACGAAAGAAAGAGATAGAGAGGAAGAAAGGAAGAAAGAAAGAGAGAAAACAAAAGAAGAGAAGAGAAAAAAGAAAAGAAAAGAAAAAAGAAAATAAAGGCAAATCACAAAATCAAACATGAAAACTTGGCATCATGAGTGGAAGTAGGCAGGTTAGTGGACGGGGGATCTTAGAGATTTCAGAACTGAGCTTATCAGAAAGCGAATACAGAAAAAGTATGTTTAATATACATCTATTAATAAAAGAAAGACGAGAAAACACGAATATGGAACAGAAAGCAATAAATTTAAATCTCATGCAGAATTCGTAAATGAATCCAGTAGAGACCCCAGAGATGAAATTATACATCCATATGTGTGTGTATCTATGTGTGTATATATATCTATATATTACATATATATTTAAACTGAAAGTTTCTAGAGATAAAACCTCTAATAGTTGAAATAAAAAAATATGAATCAGGAAATTCAGAACACAGAATGAATAAACTAAATAAACAACAGATTTAAGAAAATTTTCAAATTGTAGCACAGAGGAGGAAAAAAAAGCCTGTAAATGTGAGAGTCAAGGGCATGGGAGAGAGACAGACCCAGGCATGTGGCTTATCAGTATTTCAGAAGACAATTTAAAAATCAGGAAAAAGCAATGTCTAAAGATATTATGAGTGACTGCCATATCCACGGAGCTCAGGGAAAGCCAATCAGGATAATTAAAATGATGCCCGCATCATGGTGAAACAGCAGAACAAAGACAAAGATTCTAAAAGCAGCCAAAGAGAAGTGGACAGAAAGGAGGGAGGGGTAAAGACAGGGTGAAAAAAAGAGAGAGAAAGAGCAGAACCACTGGAGAAATGGGATTTACAGCTGATGGCAGACCTGGAGAGTCCCTGGCTGCACCTTTAGCAGAAACACCTCCTTTGCCTTTTCCAGTTACTTAATCACCCCCTAGAGTCACTGTTCACCGAATAGAAATACAGAGACAGGGAGGAATCAAACTACAGTGTTCTTAAGTTAATTAAACTACTCATCACGTTAATTAGGTTAATGAATCAGTTATTACCCTCGATTTGATTTGCTATCTGGGCAAGAGATCAGCAAGACCTAAAGGGACTTGTGTATTTAGTTGGATGAAATGTGGTAGATAGGACATTTCTGACACAGGAGAACAGGGGGAGTTAATCGCTGTTGTTTCAAACACAATTGGAAACAAACATGAAACACATGGAATCAAAGCTTCCAAATTTTATCTTTAAGAAAGTGCTCCAGTCGGGTGCAGTGGCTCACACCTATAATCCCAGCACTTCTGGGAGGCCAAGGTGGGCAGATCACATTGTCAGGAGTTCCAGACCAGCCTGAACTACATGGTGAAACCCCTTCTCTACTAAAAAAAATACAAAAACATTAGCCAGGCGTGGTGGCATGTGCCTGTAATCCCAGCTACTCAGGAGGCTGAGGCAGGAGAATCGCTTGAACCCGGAAGGTGGAGGTTGTAGTGAGCCAAGACTGCACCACTGCACTCCAGCCTGGGTGATAGAGCAAGACTCCATCTCAAAAATAAAAAAAGGGGGCTCCAGGGCAGCCTTTCTACACCAGAAATGTCACCATCACCAGGGAACATGTTATCAATCAAAATTTCCAAACTTTTAGGTCCCTATTGTGGTTACTGAATTAGAAATTCTGGGGGTGGGGCCCAGAAAGCTGTTTCAATAAACTCCCCAGGTTGTTGAAGTGACACTAACATTTGAGAAGCATTGCTCTAGGGAATTTAAACAACGCTGGCTGTGATCAATTTTGCTGAAAGCATAGGTCTTAGAGGCAGGTGGTCTTCTGTCGTGTCTGGCTCTAAAATCTGCACGTGTGAGTGAGACCCTGAAGAAGCCCTAGAAGCTCTGCATTTACAGTTTCCTCACTATAAAACAGGCACGGTAGGAATAAAAGAGGTAAGCTATGTGTGCTCCTTGCACTTCAAGGCTTTTGCTCTGATTAGCAAAAAGAGGATGGGGAAGAGGATGAAGAGAGGGTGAGAAAGCTAAACATAGAAAGGTAGGGTTGAACCTGGATGATTGCAGAGCTGTGAAAGGAACGAACGGGGTAAGAGATGGTTGTGCCAGACTCCTAATGCCTTCAGTAGAGATGGCACCAGGTTCAAGTGGCTGAAGAAGAAACAGCCTGGAACCAGAGAAGACATTACAGGGTTCTTCTGGGGCCTGTGTGGGAAGTCCAGCGGCAGCAGGCTGAACTGCAGAACCACAACCACTTTCAGAAAGCATGCGGTTTATACAGTGTTTCCACATAACCTCCTCAATCTAGGAAGCCCGATGTGGCAACCCTCGTTTCCTAAGTGACTGCTATTGGGTGCATCTGCCACACAGTGATTAGAGCAAAGTATTGGTAGAACTGCACACGTTTTCCCTGGGAATTCCAGGTTTACCTGTCACTCAGGCTTTAAAGGAAAAAAAAGGCAATTGTTTCTTCAGGCTCCCTTTTCTTCCACTCTGCCCACTACTCCTCATTGCCTCATGAAGATCCAACAGCCTGCTTACCATCTTGAGTTGCACAACTTCTGTCCTGAAACCAGCTAAGTCCATGTTCAAACCCAAATCACTATAGGTAACACCAGATCCAGTAACTCCCTTACTTCACCGCATCCTGGGCCAGGCAGAAAATCAATGCACAGTCCAATCCAGACCAAAATGTGGCAAGTATCCATACATGTGTATCAGGAACCCATGACACAATGGACACAGATAGGTTCTCAGCAGCTGCAAAGAAAGCGTTCTGAGCAAAGGCCTGTTCTCATTGAGGAGAACGCTGTGATTAGCCAGATTAGGGTTGAAGCTGAGCTTCGAGAGGTCTCAGAGGAAGGGGAAAGACAGCAAACTACAAAGCAGATATTAACTTACTGAAAAGGGTGCGGTGGAAGAAATGGGGAAGGGGAAGGAGTGGGAGGCGTGTGGTCAGAAGCGGAGCTGCAGAAGGTGTCATGGGAAGGAAGAGTCAGCCTTCTGCCTTTGTAGAAATCACAGGGACCACGGAGAGCCGCACAGACCAGGGCACTGCCTTCGGGAGAACTTCATTTGGCTCTGGGAGGAACACGGAAGCTGCTGGCATCTGGAGGCAAAAGTTAGTGTTGTTGTTTTTTTTAAAGTTAAGAAAAATAGAAAACACACCAGAAGAAAGATGCCTGTTCAAAGGATGTTGGCCTACAAGAATAACTACATTGTCTAAACAATGCTTTTATTTACATAGGGCAAGTTACGTATGCATATTATCATCTTCTAAATGTTTCCCCTTTAACTCTTGACTTATAAATTTTATTATCGAAAGTATCCTAAAAATAATTAAAGAAATTTAAGAAAAAAAGCTATAATTGTATTTATTGCAATTTCTATTATAGCGTTAAGAAAAACTAGAAATATCCTAAATTCCCAACGAAAAAAAGATTAATTGTGGCACAGTTACAAAAAACTCTTCAGCCACAGAAAACCTTCTGAAGAATGCTTATTAATGTAGAAAAATATTCACAATATCTAAAATGAAAAAAGGAACAAAACCAGTGATACAGTATTTTGCCATATTTGAATAAAATTTACAGCACATGTATATAGAAGAAGCAAGGCGATACGCCAAGATGTTAACTGTAATTTTTTCAGTTGTAAAAGTATAGAATATACTAAATATATTAAAATACAGAAGATATTAAAATATATTGAATCTTTTCATTTGTATTTTCCAATATTTTTCTATGCATGCATTGCTGAGTAATAAGAAATTACCATAAACCCTATTTTAACTCAAAATTAAGAACCTTGTTTGAAAATCAGGGAAAATCGCACCTATTACAATAATCATTTCCTTCTGAAATGTAAATAAAAATCTGGCGGTGTCATCCTCGGCATTCCAAGAGAAAGGACCATTTCATAATGCGTGAGCCTGTTTTCCTGGATCTGCAGTAGGACCTCCCAAAGTAGCAGTCAGAGAACCACTAAAAATGAGCAACTTTCTTGGTTCTTGCCGAAGGCCGGCTCAGAGGGCCAAGGCTTGCACTGTTTCCCACCTCATTAGCCCTCCTTCGGGGCATTGCTTTTGACCTGGCCCCAGCGCTTCCTCTGAGGCTGGAGAGGATGTCTTCATGGATAACCACCAGGAGCATCTATCTCCCCTTCCTGCTCCGGCCGTGCCTTCCTTCCCGGCCCCCTCCCGTGGGCTGGCAGCATTGCTCTCTGGCTGAATTTGGATCAGGTGTGCCTGTGCCCCTGGCTTTAATGAGCAGGCTTAGGTAAGGCAGATAAAAAAAATTTAAAACCTCAACGATGATACATCATCCTCTCTGTAACCATCCCCAAATTCAAGGGCAGAACACACATGTTTGAAACATCTTAGGTGCTCTTTCTTGCCACTTCTGGTACTTGTTGGGTGTCAACGCAGGTTTTCTTTTGTGAAGTGAAAGTGAAGTCCAGCCCTCGTCATGGCAATGAAAATCCCAGGAAAGAATAAATCATAAGAATTTAAGGTCATGGGGCCACATTGTCCTGAAGTGCAACTTAAGTTCAAGAGGCTCACGTGAAAGCCTGCATGCTTCAAAAATATCCATGCCATGAAATTTACAGAAGGGATGAGTGACATCCCAGATCACAGGAGACCAGGGTAGCAGAACCACCCAATGCCACGTGTGACCCTGCGCTGGATGCTTGGCCAGAAGAGAGATAAACATGGCAGAGAGAGAAATACCACATAAAGTGAAATACAGCATAGAGAAATATATAAAGAGAAATAGAGCACAGAGAGAAATACAGCATAAAGAGAAATATAGTATATAAGAAATACAGCATAGAGAAAAATACAGCATAAAGAGAAATATAGCATAGAGAAATATAGTATATATACAGCATAAAGAGAAATATAGTATATAGAGAAATACAGCATAGAGAAAAATACAGCATAAAGAGAAAAATAGCATAGAGAGAAATACAGCATAAAGAGAAATATAGTATATAAGAAATACAGCATAGAGAAAAATACAGCATAAAGAGAAATATAGCATAGAGAGAAATACAGCATAAAGAGAAATGTATATAGAGAAATACGGCATAGGGGAAAATACAGCATAAAGAGAAAAATAGCATAGAGAGAAATATAGCATAAAGAGAAATGTAGTATAGAGACAAATAAAGCCTAAAAAGAAATACAACATAAGGAAAAATACAGCATGTTGGAACCACTGGCAAGATTTGAAATGTGATATGCTGCCATGTGATTAAAACATTCAGTCAATTTTGTGAATTTGAAAGTTTTAGTACAGTTATTGTAAGAGACTGACTTTCTTCTGAGAAAATGAACATTAAAGTATTGGTTTGAGAGAGACGCAGAGAGTGACACAGAGAAAGAGTGAGAGAGACATTGAAAGTAAATACGGCAAAATGTGTAATGGTGAAGCTGAGAAGGGCACTTTGTACTTTTTGTAACGATTCTTCTAACTGTTCTGTGAAAGTTTGGGATTATTTCAAGACAGATTACTCAGTTTATTTTGTTTGTAACAGGCGTGTATCACGTCATAAAGCAGTGACACTTGCTGTAAACAGCAGGACTTGTAAGGAGGCAGATCAGATTCTTATTCCTTGTGTAGCCAGTCAATGAACCAGACCTACTCGCATGGCTGGAGACGGAGGACAGATAGATGGATGTGTTAGCTGCAAGGAGGAGCTGTTTCCTAAGAGCAGAACCTGCACTTCACTTAAATGAGATACTTCTCTACCCTAACTTAGAAACGTGCATATGTGTATATGACTCTTCTCACCATATATGAGAGACATGATTTTACTTTTACTTTGCTATTCCCCAAATTATTTTCCTCTTTTCAAATTTGCCCTACAAATTGCCTTTCTGAAATAATAGTTGTTGCAATGTTAAACAATATTGCGGTTATGACAGAAATTTTCAAATTAAGACTTTATGAGTTGCACTAATGAGGCAACTCAAACTGAATTTTTAATACCAGAGTACTTCGGTTTTGAGGGACAGGATGGCGCTAACACAGTGCAGTGACTGTTGAGATTTCGGACCTGTTGAAATGTTATTGCATGATTTACTTGTTCTCTGGTTTCAGAGCACGGAAAATTATTTTGGAAGTTTGTTTTGATTTAAGAAGAGCTTTAATGACTTTCCCTAGAACGAGTTTCTCTAGATCAAAACAGGACAAATGGGCCTTACTTAGAAGCATACAACTATAACTAATGCTATAAAAATGGTCTAAAAATGCTTAATCATTTATAGAAGTTTCGTGGTTCATGTCTGTGCACCTGAGGCATAACATGAGCAGTATGCATTATATTTAAAGTCTGTCTTTACGCGGCATCCTCTCTTTATTGTCTTATGTTGTTAGCATGTGTGACTCAATTCAGCAGTTTCTGGTACCTGGTGTTTTCAATTTAAATGACCAAGTATAGTAACAGCTATTTTTTTTTTTTAACAGAACCCGTTATATACCCAGCCTTGTGCATGGTGTTTGAGATGCTCTTTGTGTCCAGCATTTAAGGTATGTGCTGTCCAAGGTCATAGAGTTTGTTAATTGAAGAAGAACATTTAAAGCCCAGGGTGTTTCTGGTTTCCCTCTAGCACCCTCTCTTCCTCTGTGACTCAACAGCAATACTGTACCATCCAGTTTACAATGCAGCCTTTAGTCTGCGCAAACACCTTTTCAGCAACAGCATGTTTGTATTAATACCATAAGTCTTTCAATACTTTCCTTGCTTTATATATTCTTCTGTAACCTAAAACCAACCTGAAACTTAATATTAATGTTAGGGTACCAAGAAAAAACACAAAACTCTTACAAATCTTCCTGAATTTACTTTACCATTAGAAGAAATCTAAATGTCTGCTTATTACATTGATATTAAAATCCACCTTTATTTGTTCATTTTCATGCTGCTCTAAAGAACAGCCTGAGACTCAGTAATTTATAAAGAGGTTTAATTGACTAACAGTTCATCATGGATGGGGAGGCCTCAGGAAACTTACAATCATGGTGGAAGGCAAAGTGGAAGCAAGGCACCTTCTTCACAGGACAGTGGGAAGGAAAGTCCTTCTTGAAGTGGGGAGAGCCTCCTATAAAACCGTCAGATTTCATGAGCACTCACTCACTATCAGGAGAACAGCATGGGGAAGCCACCTCCATGATTCCATCACCTCCACCTGGTCTCTCCCTTGGCACGTGAGGGTTATGGGGATTATAGGGACATCATAGGGATTATAATTCAAGATGAGATTTGAGTGGGAGCACAAAGCCTAACCACAACATTATCCATAATATTAAAATCACTAATACGAAATTATGGTCTTATTACACACTATATAAGTTGTCAGATTTGGGGATACCTTGCTAGATGTTTTCTCAATTTTTAACCTATGTACACATGTCTTTGAATACTATCTAACCCAGAGCTTTGTGCATAGCATATGTAACTTAATATTACATATTCTTATTTTTAAGAAATAATCTTAAATGCTAGGAGAGGTTACAAAAGGATAAATGAGGCCAGGCATGGTGGCTCACGCCTGTAATCCCAGCATGTTGGGAGGCTGAGGTGGGCAGATCACCTGAGGTCAAGAGTTCGGGAAGAGCCTGGCCAACATGGTGAAATCCCGTCTCTACAAAAAATACAAAAATTAGCCAGGCATGGTGGTGGGTATCTGTAATCCCAGCTCCTGGGGAGGCTGAAGCTGAAGAATAGCTGAACTGAATGTCACAGTGAGCCAAGATTGCGAGACTGCAACAGAGCAAGACTCCATCTCAAAAAAAAAAAAAAAAAGGATAAATGAGTTTCAAGTTGAGTTAGGAAGACAAGCATACATTTATTTACAGGTGTTACCATGCTTTAATTAAGGCAGATTGTGACATGGCAAAAAGTACAAATAAAAAGTATGAATAGGAAAATTCATGGAAGAACTTGCTATGCTCTATCACTAAATTAAGCTTAGCTGGTGGAAACAGGGGCTAATGAGCCTTCATTCTCAGGCTCCTCTCCTTGACTGTATCCTGCTGTTACAGATTGTATACCGCTAGTTATTCTAAGCACATGTGATGCTTGCCATGGATGTATTGAGTTCCTGGCTGTGGACATTTAAGAGAACACTGTCATCACTCTATGAGAAATGTTCAAAGTGGTAAATTATCAATGTTGGCTTTGCATAGAAAGGGCACCAAAGACTTAATTTGATGACTACTGCATCATTTCTAATGCATAAATTTGATTTTTTTCAAAAGAGGTTCCTTTCCTTTGTTGCTTTGTCATGGCTTCAAACACGGTTTACACCACCTCCAATCCTGACATCTCCCCTGTATTTGAAACTTATATCCCACTGACTCTGTCCCATCTCTTCCCGAATACTGAAGGTCTTCTCACACTTCCAGCCTCCCCAACTCTGATCTTGCAAGCCTGCTTCACCCACTGTATTTCCCTCCAGTAAACAGCTTTATCTTTTTCTTCCTTAGACCCAAAATCTTGAAGTCAGCCTTGACTCATTTCATTCTACAACTTACCCAACAGAATATCCCATGAGTTCCATATCCAAGATACATTCATACAATGGCCACTTATCACCATCTGCCATTATCTTGTCAGGAAAAAAAGACCTTGTGCAGGGGAACTCCCATTTATCCAACCATTAGATATCGTGAGACTTATTCACTACCTGGAGAACAGTATGGGGAAAACTGCCCAAAAGATTCAATTATCTCCACCTGACCCCACCCTTGACACGTGGGGATTATTACATTTCAAGGTGGGACTTGGGTGGGACACAGCCCAAACATATCCCTGGAATGTAAAGCTCCTGGGACAAGACTTGGTTTAGGTCACTACTGTATTCCCAGAACCTAGAACAGAGGGTGCACACAGTCAATACTCAGTACATGTTTAATGAATGAACAAATGAATGAATAAATGAACACCACTGAAGACCGAAGGCCCCTTATTCTTTTGTGACTGCTTGAAAGTATAATTAGCATTCTCAGCGCTATTAGTGACACTCAAATTATATTAGAACTCAAGAAAAGACACAAATGTTTTCCATCAGAAAACAGCACTTGGTAAAGACTCATTCATCAATGTCATGCTTCCAGCCTCCATGCATAGACTTTATTAACTGAAAATTCTGTAAATTCATATTCTTCAAAGTTGCATATATTTTTAAATATATAAATTAAATATACAAACATATTTAAAATTGTAGTTATTTCTATAGTTCATAGTTCCATTTTTATATTGTCTCATATAAATATCAAGTAGATAAGTTAGGGATGACTTGAAAAAAATAAAGAAAAATAAAGTTATGCGGATTCCTTTTTTTTTTTTTTTTTTTTTTTTTGAGATTCACTTTTGTCACCCAGGCTGGAGTGCAGTGGTGTGATCTTGGCTCACAGCAACCTCTGCCTCCTTGGTTCAAATGATTCTCCTGCCTCAGCCTCCCCAGTAGCTGGGATTACAGGTGCCCACCACCGCACCTGGCTATTTTTTATACTTTTAGTAGAGTTAGGGTTTTGCCATGTTGGCCAAGCTGGCCTTGAACTCCTGGCCTCGAGTGATCCATTCACCTCAGCCTCCCAAAGTGCTGGGATTATGTCATGAGCTACAGCGCCCAGCCCATTATAGGGATTCGACATCATTCTTCCTTTAGGCCACGAAGCTTGGTTAGGACCAGCTTTACACAGCAGTTGTAGAAGCCTCTTTGAGGAATGAGGACTCCAGTGAAGGACAGGCCACATCGCATTGCTGTTACACACTAGGGTCCCCAGAATGATGTATCTCTGACTTGTGACACGAGTTTAATGACCAACACATATTTAATAGATTTAATTATATATTTATCTTCATTCTCATTCCCTGAAATGAGTCTTCATCCTGACAGCGTCACTGTTAAAAGTCAGCACTTGCTCTTGCGTCTGCAATTGACACGTTTCATCTCACCCATGACAGCCTACTGTTGTCATATAGAAAATATGATTTGAACTTGGATCATTGATGTGAAAAGCAAATGTCACCGCTTAGAGGGGCCAAGTGTATAACATCCAGTTAGGCGGAAATCACTGTAATCATGTTTCTTTTCTGTGAGAGTAGTGGGTGTTGTCAGGAAACACTGTTACCACCCCTCATCTTCACAGGACTGCCTGCACCACACACACATCACTGAACACATCATTGTCAGCAGTATTTTAATATTTACCTTCAGTTTGACTGAACTGCATGTAAACCTTGCTGTGCAGGATCTTATTTAAAATGACATTCTTAGCCAAAATTTAAGCATAATAGAAATACAAAATTTAAAAAATTATGTAGTAATTCATAGTAGAGTTAAGAAAGTATAACTTCAGGTTGGAATCAGTTAGTTTTAGACTGGGAATAAACAGCAGAGGTTTCAAGTACATGTTGACAGAGTGCACATGCCTGCACACATAGGGAAAAATGGTGCACAGGAGTTTCTAAAAATCAAGAGGAAACATAACTAAATCCACACTGTCAGGAGAACTCACAAATAGGAAATTGTCATGATTATATGGAGCATTTAGGCGAAGAAAAAATTGTTTACAAACTCAAAGACCTCCCATATCTCTTTCAGAGCAGGTAAGCCTTTGATTGCAGCGTGTGGGAGCTCCATTTGTGAAATCCTAAGTAAGACTGGCTGAGTTTCAGGTCAGAGCCAGCACAGGGATGTACTGGGCATCTCTCCAGGTGATGAAGTTCTCCAGGGCATGAAGGGAACGGAGTAGGACTGGGTGTTCCCGCTGGGTTTACCAGCTGCCTCAGGGCTCGCATGGTGTCCAGGATCTGTAGAATACATCACCTGCTCCCACCCACACCGAAACCTGCCGGCTCTGCAACACACTGGAAGGCCAGAGCTGGTCTCCACACAGTTGAGCCAGGAAGCATCTCATCTGGCGTTTGCTGATTTATAGAGCCCGATGCATCTCAAAATGAAAATGCCAGATGTGAAGAAAGGGATACAGCAATAACTCTCAACTTTTTAAATTTAATTAAAATATACCAGTCAAAGAGGTACACAACTTTAAAAGTACCTTTTTAACCAGTTTATTTTGATTCAAAATATGAAAATATACATTAATTTTCTAAGCTTTAGCTATAGAGCTAAATCTCTTGCTTTTGAGTTTGTTTCACAGGCAACTCTGCTTTTTTTTTTTTTTTTTGGCCCAAAACCAACTTTTAATGATAATCTACAACTTCAAGGTTTTGGTTACTATAAAATAGGCAAGAATTAAGACGCATGAACATGAAGAGTATCTTTGTGCATGATCCTTCTACTCTTTTTTTTAAAAAAATCCCACATTGTTTACTGTTATCTTGACTACAGCTAATTTGGCAGTGATTTTCATTTTTCACTATTATTCTGTAGTCACACCAATTCTCTCTTTTAAAATAACATTCCATTAGTTTATAGAATATTTCATTACACTACATAATTATAATGGCAAACAACAGTATCATAAATAGGTTTGGCATAAACTCAGCCAGCTCAGGACGAGTGCACAGTGCACCTGCTGGGAAACCTAACTGTGTAAGGAACCAGGAGAGAACCCCCAGTGATGAACGCCCATCCCACCAGGTGAGCCTGCAAGATGACTCAATGGAGGTTGTGTTAAAAAAAAAAAAACAAAAACAAAACAAAACTCAAAAAACTGGGTGGAGAAGAAACATACCTCACACAATAAAAGCCATATATGACAAATCTACAGCCAGTATCATACTGAATGAAGAAAAACGAAAAGCCTTTCCTCTAAGATCTGCAACAAGACAACAGTGCCTATTTTCACGACTATTATTCAGTATAACTCGAGAAGTCCTATCTAGAGCAATCAGACAAGAGAAAAAAACAAAAGGCATCAAAATTGTAAAGGAAGAAGTCAAATTATCCTCATTTGCAGATGATATAAGTTATATTTGGAAAAATCGCAAAGACTCCACCAAAAAACTACTAAAACTGACCAATAAAATAAAATCAGCAAAGATGCAGGACACAAAATTAACATACAAAAGCAGCAGCATTTCCATATGCCAGCAGTGAACAATCTGAAAAAAAGAAAGCAACCCCATTTATAATAGCTACAAATAAAATATCTAAGAATATACCTCACCAAGAAGTAAAAGATCTCCACAATGAAAACTATAAAACATCGATGTAAGAAACTGAAGAAGACATACAATAAATGGAAGAGTATTCCATGTCCATGGATTGGATGAATCAAAATTGTTAAAATGTCCCTACTACCCAAAGCACTCTACAGATTCAACGCCATCCATATGAATACCAATGACATTCTTCACAGAAATAGAAAAAAATTTCTAAAATTTATATGGAACCACAGAAGACACAGAATAGCCAAAGCCACCCTGGGCATGAAGAAGGGGTCCAGGGAACTTTTCCAGCTCACGTTGACGTACTTGTGTACTAAAACGTCAAGGTTAGTTTTCTTTAAATCAACAGGATAATAAATTTTCTCAAGCTGTCAGCCCACCAGCTCATAGACACAGCTTAGCTTTTGCATAGACAAGACCTCTACAAGAGAAAACCTCAAAGAGGGTGTGTTCCTCCTCTTACTTTCTGAGGACAACCTACTCTGTAACTGAGCAGCTTTCAATAAACCATCTCTGCTCATGGTACTCTGTGACCTGCCTTGAATTCCTCCCTGTGTAGTAAGATCCAAGAACCCTCTCTCTTGGTCCGGATCAAAACCCTTCTTCCAGTAGTTCTTTCAGTAGGTGATCCACCGGCATCACTGCAGCCTGTCATTTGTTTACTAACAAAAGTGCAAGTCTTACCTTATGCCAGGCACAATGCTAACGATGTGGTTAACATGGAGAGGGGATTTGGACAGGTACACAGGACTTTGCCAGGTTCCAGAGGGAGGCTCAGAGATGGGCAACAAGGGGTTGTTAGCAACCCTGGGCATGGAGCCCAGGGCTAGGAGAGAGCTGCCCGGGTGAACAGGCCTGGTGGGAGATGCGGACCCAGCCAGGCCAGAGGGAGCCTGTCCCAAGCCCCTGAAGCAACACAAGCCAGACAGGTTTCAAAACTTTTAAAGAAACCTCTGCTTTGCTGTGTTTGGGGAATTGTAACCAATTCTCTCCATGAGACAATAATGACACTATTTTTCAAACATTAATAGGATAGGTAAGATAGGTGGGGATGCTTCAATGTGGGAAATTGGCTAGAATTTAGAGAGACATTAAAACAAAAATGAAGCTATAAACAAAAATTCTCTTGAACCTTATACTGGACCTTCTTTGCAAATTTTTCTGTTTCCTTTTTATTGAGGGGGAGAGACCATACATCACTGTTGTTTAATGGTAAACACATCAAATATGTTCTATAAAGAGAAGTTTGGCATTTGGAGAAGGAAAACTGGATTCTCATCTTGAAATATTCAGAGCATAACACAGCATCAGCACAGAGGCATCCAAGACTAACACAACGCTAGCAACATTATTATTAACAAATAAGAAGGGAACTCAAAAACTTAGCAGGTTAACTCTCTTAGAATGTAACACCAGAAGATAAAGTTTTCTATGTAAACTTTATTCAAATATGACACTCGTTCAATGTAAAATAAAAGATAAATACAAGGAACAGGCATTGGAGTGAAATGTATTTGTTAAATCAATGATTATATTTTTGTATAAACAATGGATTTTACATATAGATCTACCTAAATCACTACTCAACTTTAAATACATCTCTTTAACAGAATTACTCTTTTTATTTGCACATCATCCCAATCTTAAAAGTAAACTTTAGTGATGTTTTAATGAGCATGCCCTCATCGTAGCCCCCACTTTTTTTTATTTAAAGCTTTCGTTGGCTGGTCATGGCATCTCACGCCCGTAATTCCAGCACTTTGGGAGGCCGAGGCAGGTGGGCCACTTGAGTTCAGGAGTACAAGACCAGCTTAGCCAACATAAAACCCCATCTCTAATACAATATAAAAATTAGCTGGGCATAGTGGCACGTGCCTGTAATCCTGGCTACTTAGGAGGTGGAGGCAAGAGAATTGTTAGAGTCCAGGAGGCTGAGGCTGCAGTGAACCGAGATTGTGCCACTGCACTCCAGTCTGGGCAACAGTGAGACTCCACCTCAAAAAAATAAAAATTAAAAAAATATAAAGCTTTGCAATAATTTTGTTTGAATCATTGTTGATAACATTGAACATTTCCTCCGAATTCCAGGGGATTGTTTCAAATGCCTCTTGTTTTGCTATTTCAATTAATAATTCCATTCTTGACCTACCAAATAATTCATAAACTATAACTTTCTTATGCTAGTAATGACCTAGTATTTATAGTATGTTATTCTAAAATACTTCTAGGTCTTTAGAGCATTGCAATTTAATTAACGTGGCACCATCTGTCTACTTGAAATTAGTCCTAATTTCCAAAATGCTAATCTAATTATTTCAGAACAATTTACATAGATGGCACATAAATCCTTAAAATAAAATGTAACTTGTTGCAGATTCAGGGAATCATTTCTACAAAGGAAAATTGTATTGTATGGCAAGCCAAGGGAAGCCCAGGGAAATGAAATTATGTATATTTATTCCTATGAGAACTTGATAATAAAGGCTAGTAAATTGCAGAGATGATCTCCTTATTGATAAATTGTGTAGTTATTGTTAGAAAAAAACACATTTTTATTTTGGGCTTGCCAATCTAGTTTACTACTCATTGCTCTTATGAAATTTTTCACTTAGACACAGGTAACCTATCTCAGTATTTAGAATCATTGTATAATGATCTGAGATGCTATTTAGTTTTCAAATCTCTGAAATGCAGAAGCAGATGCCTTTCACTTAGCCAAAGTCAAACTGTTATTCTCTTTACCAACCATCTCGGGATGATCCTAGTTCTTTTTTGGGGGGTGGTTATTGTATTAGCAAAAATGATTAAACGGTGAATTGGTCCCTTTGGGATTTCCCACTATAGGAGAAAGGGAATGTGATGTGGCAAAGCAGATAACAAGAAAATATTGCTGTTTCTGTTAACAACATGGGCTTTTCAAACAAGCTTAAATCAATTCTAGACTCCATAATATCAATTCCCTCAGCACCCCTATGAAAAATATTAGCAAATATCTTGAATTCCCAATGTGAAATAGAACTCGGAAGTAAAAT
Source organism: Plecturocebus donacophilus (assembly GCA_004027715.1). Lineage (NCBI taxonomy): Eukaryota > Metazoa > Chordata > Mammalia > Primates > Pitheciidae > Plecturocebus > Plecturocebus donacophilus. The sequence goes on along the minus strand of PVKP010022315.1, from coordinate 9,940 downwards.
CATACGGCATAAAATGACATTCCCAAATTGAATATAAAATTTTAACTTCTTTAGAGAAATAATGCCATATAACTCTAAAATATGAAGATGAAATTTCCAAGAAAGAGTATTTTTTGATTGTGTAATCTAAAAGAATTGCAATAATTTCAAACTTTTAAGAAGAAAGCCAATTCACACATTGCTCATTCTGAACAATACATAGCTAATTGTCAAGTTTCATTGGATGCTGTCTCTGTTCTCGGCAACGTGCTGTGAGGTATAAAACAGAAACAAGATACCATCGTGATGTAAGTGCCTGACATTTCACAGTTTGCAAAATACCTTCAACTGCATTGCTGCATTTGTAATGAGAGGCTGTGTTACTGCGGTGGTTTAGAGCGTGGGTTTGGGAGTCAGCTTATCTACATCTGAAGCCTCTGCTATGTACTATCTGTGGGATCTTGTAGACCTTCTTTGCCTCTGTTTTTCCGTGACCTCATCTGTGAAGTGGGATGGTAACTACGTCCACTTCACAGGATTACTGACAGGACTGAAAGCATTAGTGGTCTGCCCAGGGGTCAGCACAGAAAAAGCAGTCCATGTATGTTGGCTATTCTTATTGTTTGATCATCCAAGCAAACACAAGGGTAAGAATGTGTATGTTAACAGAGGCTCAGATCAAGTGACTTTTTTTGTTTGGTTGTTTTGTTTTGTTTGAAACAGAATCTTGCTGTGTTGCCCAGGCTGGAGTGCAATGACACGATCTTGGCTCACAGCAACCTCCACCTCCCGGGTTCAAGTGATTCTCCTGCCTCAGCCTCATGAGTAACAGATTACAGGGTGTGCCACTATGCCTGGCTAATTTTTGTATTTTTAGTAGAGATGGGGTTTCACCATGTTGGTCAGGGTGGTGTCAAGCTCCTGACCTCAAATGATTCACCCACCTCGGCCTCCCAAAGTGTGGGGATCACAGGCATGAGCCATGACACCTGGCTGACTTTTCTTAATTCATGAGGATTACATCAGATTTGGAATTCATTTGTTCAGACTCTAGTACAGATCTTTTACATACATGGCTGCTCCTGCTTCACAGGAGTTTCTTGAGGTCATGCACACACAAGACTGACAGGTATGGGGCAGAGGTGAGGGGCGGGCAGAGGTGAGTGCCAGCACACAGCATCACCAGCTATTCAGCACCATGATGCTTCCTGCCACCACTAAGCCTTGAGATGCTGAGAGGGGAAAATAAATGCTAGGATACGGCCGGTGTAAAGCACACTGAATATGGCCCAAGGAGGACTCTATACTTTTATATACGAGTCCTCAGGGACGAACTGTAGCCTAGCTTAACAGGTAGACAAGATTGAGAACCTAACTCAGGAGCACACGCCCGCAACAATCGCTGAGTCTTGGCCAAGCCCAGCAGCCATACTTCAACCACTCATACACTGCTGAGGGTTCCAACTGTGTTCGAATAAGGCAAACGCCAGTTCGTAACCGATGCAGCTGTTTCTCTGTCTCACTGCTGTACGTCACTTGCCTTTTTTTTTTTTTTTTTTTTTTTTATCTATAAATCTTCTTCCACCACATTGCTGTGCTGGAGTCTCTCTGAATCTGCTGTGATTCTGGGGGCTGCCCTTGCAAATTGTTCATTGCTCAATTAAACTCCTTTAATTTTTTATTTTTTTTAGACTGAGTCTCACTTAATCGCCCAGGCTGGAGTTGGCACAACGTCAGTTCACTGCAACGTCCACCTCCTGGGTTCCAGTGATTGTCCTGACTCAGCCACCCAAGTAGCTGGGATTACAGGTGCCCACCACCACACCCGGCTCATTTTTGTATTTTTATTAGAGACGGGGTTTCACCATGTTGGTCAGGCTGGTCTCGAACTCCTGACCTCAAGTGATCCATCTGTCTTGGCCTCTTAAAGTGCTGGAATTACAGGCATGAGCCACCACAACTGGCAAGCTCCTTTAAAAGTAATTCAGATGAAGTTGAACAAGATCGAGAGAATAAGAGGAAATGAGAATGGGGCATCCAGAGGCTGCGGGAGTGAGGAGCTGTCCAGACCTTGAAAGAGCAAGCAGAAGGTTTTTACTTAAAGTTGTAGAAAACATTAAAAGGCAACTGCTCAGTAGTTGTGGGGAAACAGAGAAGGAACCTGCTTAGAAGGACCTTTATCTTAACAGAGTTAGGCTATAGAGATAGCTTATCAAGGACAAGTTGCAAACAGACAAAATTGCCCTTGAATCAACAGTGGGTTCAGTGAAACACAATATGATCAACTACGCTCAACCCCAGCTGGGGGCGTTTCTATTTTCTTTCTCATTGTCACTAGGCAGTAAAATGACCTGTAAAACATTTTAAACAGTTCAGTGGTTACTTAAAATCGCTCTCTCCTGGCTCTTCCCCTGCTTTCCATCTCTCCTTAACTTAAATATATGAATGTCAAGACTCCATGCTACATTTTCTTTATCCAGTCTATCATTGATGGGCATTTGGGTTGGTTCGAAGTCTTGGCTATTGCAAATAGTGCTGCAATAAACAAACGTGTGCATGTGTCTTTATAATAAAATGATTTATAATCCTTTTGGTATATACCCAGTAATGGGATTGCTGGGTCAAATCTTATTTCTGGCTCTAGATCTCCTTGAGAAATCACTACACTTGTCTTCCACAATGGTTGAGTATATCATAGTTTACTGTGCAGCCATAAAATAGGATGAGTTCATGTCCTTTACAGGGACATGGATGGAGCTGGAAACCATCATTCTCAGCAAACTAACATAGGAACAGAAAACCAAACACTGCATGTTCTCACTCATAAGTGGGAGCTGAACAACGAGAACACATGGACACCGGGAGGGGAACATCACACACCAGGGCCTGTTGGTGGAGGGGTGGGGAAGAGCATTAGGACAAATACCCAATGCATGTGGGGCTTAAAATCTAGATGATTTGATAGGTGCAGCAAACCACCATGGCACACATATAGTTATATAACAAACCTGCACATTCTGCACATGCATCCCAGAACTTAAAGTAAAATTAAAAAAAAAAAAAAAGAAAGACTCCATGCCATTTGTCTGTCAGTGGAAATAAAGGAAAATACAGAAGTGAGCAAGCTCAGAGCACCACAGAACTGCCTGCAGCAAGGACCTGAAGCAGTGGGGGCCTCAGGAGAGAACAAGGAAGAAAAGGTTAGGAAGGAAGGCCCGCGCATTTTCATCCCCAGCACAGAGAAAGGATGAATAACAAAGATGCTTTTAAACGAGGAGTTGGAGAGGCCATTCTCCATGAAAGCGAGAGAGTGCTGATACTACTGACAGACAAGGGGTGGGATTTGTGCAGTAGAACACGTTTGTCCGAGGTAGGGATGGTGAGTTCTGTTTGGCACAGGGCAAGTTTGACTTTATACAGGGGCACTTGAGTAAATTTCTGCGAGTGCTTGGAAGACATGCAGATAGGAAGGACTCAAGAGAACTGAGAGACTCAGACACTGATTTGATAGCCATAGGGACTGTGAAAGGAAAATTAATCTTGGGGCCTGAAAATCACTAAGCTAAAGGCAGAAGTCAACCTGGAAACTGCTTAGGGCCAACCTGCCTCCCCTTCTGTTCAAAGTCACCCCTCTGCTCACTGAGATAAACGCATGTCTGATTGCCTCCTTTGAGAAGGCGAATCAGAAACTCAAAAGAATGCAACCATCTGTCCCTTATCTACCTGTGTCTCTTAGCTATCCCCTCCCTGCTCCCTGTTCCATCACCTTTGCTTCCAGTTGTCCGGACTTTCCGTACTGAACCAATATTCATCTCACATATGTTGACTGATGTCTCTTGTCTCCCTAAAATGTATAAAACCAAACTGTGCTCTGACCTCCCGGGGCATATGTTATCAGGACCTTCTGAGGTTGTGTCAAGGGCGCACACCCTCAACCTTTGAAAAGTAAACTTTCTAAATTAACTGAAACTTGTCTCAGATATTTGGGCTTCACAGAACCAAGGCTTTGTTCAAATGTTGCTAAATCTCATTGTAAATCTTCAACCATCACATGGCTTGAATTAAAGTTTTTAATCTTAAAAGTAAAATATTGGACTTCATACAAGGAAGTATTTTCTGCTTCTTGTTTACTTCTGTATTTATGTTGAATAAAAATGTCTAATTAAGATGTGCAGGTTACCATTTAAAATAAAGAGCACATACCAACACTGCTAAAACTGTTCACAAAGCTTATCAAGAGAGTCAACTTTGAAATGCCTAAGAGTTTAGCAGTGAAGCCTGACATCATAAACAATCCAGACAGAATTTCAATATCTGAAATTCTAAAAAAATATGTCACATTTTCTCAGGGTTTCATTTTTGTCTCTGTGCATCAAAGACTGCAATATATTCTTTAAAAGTTACTTTCCTATTTTATAAGTCAAAAAAAATGGAATTGTATTTTATACCACACTTCCCATGGCTCAGAAGCTATAGCTTATGTTCTCAGAGTGGGTATATGACACAGGACCAGTGTGTACTGGGATGCCTGCATCGTCTATAAAATACTCTGACTATGCTTTTCTGAAGTTTTATTGGTTTTATAAATTTTCACTTATGTATACTCAACCAAATTTCTAATTTATGTAAATTTATTTCTTTAAAGAAATATTTAAAGAAAGGACTTTATTTTCTTCTTTTTCTCCATGGCACCAGTGATAACAGAAAGTTTTTCACCATACATTTTTAATTTCAATATTTTAAAATACTTAAAAAAATCAGAAACATGAAAGATAATAGGCTTCATTTAATTGAAGAAGCAAATAAAGAAAGTATACATCTTATCTTCCTTCCAAAGTGTACTATTCTGAAACGTTGATGCAGTGTTCAAGGTTCAGCTAGTTTCTACTTCCTGTAATCATGTTGTCTAGAGTGAAATCTCTTTGAGGGCAGGGATCTTATAAGTTTGATGAAATTGACAGAGGACAGCCTGATTTGTTATTTGCTTACAAGATTTTTTAAACACCTACACATTACATGAAAGCAAAGACTCTTAACCATAACTCAAGAAACAGCCTGAGAATCCTAAGGGTCTTCTAATGGCTTCTGACTTTCCTCTCTTTCAGGTGCAGTGTATGTCAGCATTTAGTGTCCACTCGTGCATTCTAGCAACCACAGCTCAGAGCGCATGAGAAATTCAGGGTGTGTGGGCACCAGAGTGTGAGAGCTCACTGTGAAACGTTCAAAACATGTGTGTGTAGGTCTGCTGCTATGTCAGCTTTAAATATTTAGATAATATAAACTTAAGAAGAAATGAATTATATTAAAAACAGACGTAATAATGGCTCAAAGTTTATCAGTTCCTAGTCACATTTTTACATTTGGCCATTGTCTGCACTCTTGAGGTATTTACTTCTGCATCTGTGGAAGTGTGATATGGTGCAGTGTCACTGGTCCTCTCCTCCCAAGCCTGTCTCCAGTGATGGGTACGGTGATGGTTTGAATTGCCCATGATGGATGTATTTAAATCATGCACATGAGAGAAGGCTACATATCAGGCTCTTCTCTTGGGAGAACCCATTGCTAAACATTTTCCAGCAGCACATCACCACAGGAAATAGACTTTGAGAGGCAGCTTCTACTCCTCCTTTAGGGCCTCAGGACCCAAATCCATGGTTTCCAATCTTAAGAAGCCTTTTCCAAGCTGTTTACCCCAAATCCATGACTCACTTATCTTCTTATTCCTACACCTTCTCGTAAGTGCTTGTAACACATATCATGCTTTCCTGAAGGTTCATTTCATCTTTCCCTCTAGAAAGTGAGCATTTAGCATTATGATATACTCTAAGTGTTCAATAAATGTTTATTGAGTTGATAATAAATGAATCAACTAATAGACAGTAGGCAGATATTAAAGGAAACTCTGGTGCTAGTTCATTAATGGGACTCAGCCTCCTAATTATTCAACCACACATGTCTCTGTGCATGAACCGCAGTAAACATCTCCACATGCATTTCTATTGAACACATGCTCTTTGCCCTCTTTTTCTCAATTCCGTATCCTCCACAAGCTAGCTTAATGGGTGAACTGAAAATTCTGCAGGTACTGAACAAAAGAATCGCAATTTCATGATCCAGTATTGGACAATTAGCAAGAATATGGGGATGAAAATGTTTGAAGAAATGGCCTCATCTTCCCTTGGTCTCTGGGCACAATGTGGCCTAGACTTATGACAAGCAAGAATGTTTAACGGAGTACTCAAGTGACGTTCACAAACATTTCACGGGAGAGACAGTTTGCATCTTCAATATTTCACCAAGAGCCTGCCCTCTCTTATGCACATACTTGATTCGGAGCTAACTTTAGCTTGAATAACTTGGCTTGTTTGACCTAAGGGGTGCTAGCAACTTACATATAAAGCATTTACTGTGTGAGCTATTTTTAACTTACACCCAATCAGCTGGCTTGCTGCATAATGTGAGCACTGGATTTTAGTCCACAAAACTACTAGAGCTATTTCCTCAAGCGTGAAGGTGCAAACCTACATAGTGGGCATTGAAGTGTGACATGCCATCTTTAGGAACTCTCTAGAAGGCCAGCCATGGTGGCTCATGCCTGTAATCCTAGCACTTTGGGAGGCCAAGGCAGGTGGATCACTAGAGCTCAGCAGTTCCAGACCAGCCTGGGCGACATGCCAAAATCCTGTCTCTACTAAAAATACAAAAATTAGCCAGGCATGGTGGTATATGCCTGTGGTCCCAGCTACTTAGGAGGCTAAGGTGAGAGAATCACTTGAGTCTGGGAGGCAGAGGTTGCAATGAACCAAGATACTCTCATTGCACTGCAGCTTGAGCAACAGAGTGAGACGGCATCTCAAAAAAAAAAAACACAAAAACTCTCTAGAAACTGTCCATTTATTAATGTTGACCAATGTTTATAATGAAGACTTTAAGAAAATACAAGATCCTGAGTTTTCCTCATAATTATCAAAAGCAGACTGTATTATAGTTGGCTTCATTTTGTTAGTTGTGTGTAATCCATGTTAATTTATTTCAAATTGATAAATCACCCAAGATACCACATTCTTTGAACCTATCATGTAAAATATCCTGTAATCTTCACTACATTAACAGATTCTCATCACCAGCTGAGTAGAAGCCATAATTTTCTGAGCAGGTCTCATTTAAATCAAGAATATTTAAATAGAAAGTACCATCATGGTTATCATTATCATTATTATTATAAACAAAAAATGATTATTACTCTTAAAAGTATTGGATGGTATACCATGATTCATTAGATAATTTAACATTATTATGAATTAAATGCTTACTATGTATCATGCGTGGTATTAAGCAATTGGCAAATATAACTTCAGATGCAAGATATTAATATCCTCATTTTATAGATAATAAAACAGAGTCAAAAATACTTGATTTTTCTAGCCACATAACCAGCAGAGGCAGAGACTGGGATGAGAACCCCGGTCTTGCTGACTCCAAGTTCAGGTCCTTCATTCCAACTTCACTCTTAAGAAAATGATAACTAAAGTTTTCAAAGAGGTGAAACCAATTCCAAATTAGGTTGCATTATTTTCCCAGCCCAGGCCTCTCATCTTCCCTGTCAAAGAGATACTGTCATACTTCCCTAGTTTAGCCTTAGTATCTTATTACTTTTAACAAATATAGGCATACGAAGTGATCATTTAATTAGCACCTGTATCTTTTATATATATAGGTGTGTTTATAAATGCTTGTTATCAGATACTATTACACCTAGAATAGGTGAACTGTTTATTTGCTTCTGCTCAATTCTATAGGCTTCTCTTCTTTTGTCCATACTGCATTATGTGTTAAAGTAAATATTAACCTTGCAGTCAGGGAGGGATAGTTTTCATCCCTGGCCCCAAATACTTACCAGCTGCGTGGCCCTGGGGCAAGTCCCTAAGCTGTGTTCTATACTGAGAGCAGGTGCAGGTGGGCACCACCAGGCAGGATTGGTGTCAAAACTAGACTAAAACCTATATACCAAGCACCATGCTGGACACATCACAGGCACCTGATAAATGCTAACAGTTATATAGCAATTATTACAGGTTACATTGTATTTGATTTTATAAATTACCAGAAAAGTTTTATGTCTCAGAAGCCTATAGATCTTAAATACATCCTAATGGTACACTTGTTCTCCCTTACCATTAAAATCATATGTACAGATATAGGGAAACTTTTTCCTAAAAAGGTTCTCCAGAGCTTGTGTATTATGGGACCATACACACACATTGGGTACAGTATATGAATCCAGTTCCATATCTTAAAGATGAGTGTCCATTTCTATCAAACTGTGATCACTGAAATACGTATATGATAAACATAGTGAAGATTTGGAACCAACTCAAATGCCCATCACTGATAGACTAGATAAAGAAACTGTGGCACATATACGCCATGCAATCCTATGCAGCCATAAAACACAATGAGTTCATGCCCTTTGCAAGAACATGGATGAGCTGGAAAACATTATCTTCAGCAAGCTAACACAGGAACAGAAAACCAAATGCCACATGTTCTCACTCACAAGTGGGAGTTGAAAACCGAGAACACATGGATACAGGGAAGGGAACATCACACATCAAGGCCTGTTGGCAGGCTGAGGGCAAGAGGAGGGAGAGCATTAGAACAAAAATACCTAATGCATGTGGGGCTTTAAACCTAGATGACGGGTTGATAGATGCAGCAAACCACCATGGCACATGTATACCTATGTAACAAACCTGCACGTTCCACACATGTATCCCAGAACTTAAAGTAAAATAAAAATAAATGTGTTTATAAGACTCATAGAAATACATACGATAAAAACACCCCTTAAAAGTACAAGATTAATAGGATGCATTGAATATTTCTGTCCTAGAAAAGTTATAGTTCGAACTAATGATTCATGTAACAAAATGACTTAATGACCATCTACAGCTATTTAAAAGCAATTCCTGAATAAATAAGCTATTATTTGCCTCCCACACAAGAAAACATACCCAGTTAAAGGCTAATGCATAGGAAACAACCCTAATCCCATAGTACAGGTTGTCAGGAAAGTCCTGGGTGAGGGCACAGATCTGAGCGCCACAGAAGACATCAGGGGACACTGGCAACACCCAGGTGTCCCCGGGATGGCCGGGCTCAGCCAGCGGCACCGGGAAGGGTTTGGAGATGTCTTATATTCACAAAAGCCTAAGATCAGCCCTCTCAGTTTAGGGATTCTCTCTCTTTTTTCTCTGAGACAGAGTATTACTCTGTTACCAAGGCTGGAGTGCAGTGGCGAGATCTTGGTTCACTGCAACCCCTGCCTCTAGGATTTCGGCTATCTCTGACTCAGCCTCCCGAGTAGCTGGGATTCCACATCCAGCTAGTTTTTGGTATTTTTAGTAGAGGCAGAGTTTCACCATCTTGGCCAGGCTGCTCTTGAACTCATGACCTAGTGATCCACCTGCCTTGGCCTCCCAAAGTGCTGGGATTACAGCCGTGAGTCACTGTGCCCAGCCTAGAACCTCTCTTTTAAGCAAAACCTCCAGCTACTGACATGAAAAGATTTCTATCCTTTAGGGCTCCTTGGGCCAGAGCTGGGAAAATTCCCCTGTTTTGTTCTGGAAGTCCGGCTTTATGAAAAAAGCCCAAAACTTTTAAAACTGAAATACAAACTTCTACCCAGAATATATGTGCACTTTTTTAAACTAGAAGATGATATATAACTGCGTATTTCAGTAAAATTCTCTAACTTTAAACCCCCTTGCTGTAGCCATTTTGTCTCTTTTTCTCCATCATCAAATACCTCCCTCTAAAACAGCTCTTTGTATTAGACAAAAGAAGACAGGAGTACGCTCGAGGAGCAGAGTCGCTGACTGGGTGCAGGGACCCACAGCTTCCACCCAGGGTGTCTGCCTGTCTTCGAAGCATTCTGTCAATATTTCATGACAGTGACCCC
>PVKP010022314.1:27795-37966 GCA_004027715.1 Plecturocebus donacophilus | reverse complement strand
TGGACTTGAATATTGGCCTGCCTTGCTAGGTTGGGGAAGTTTTCCTGGATAATATCCTGAAGAGTATTTTCCAGCTTGGATTCATTCTCTTCCTCACATTCAGGTACACCTATCAAACGTAGATTAGGTCTTTTCACATAGTCCCATATTTCTTGGAGACTTTGTTCATTCCTTTTTCCCCTTTTTTCTGTCATCTTGCTGTCTCGTTTTATTTCATTGAGTTGATCTTCGACCTCTGATATCCTTTCTTCTGCTTGGTCAATTCGGCTGTTGAAACTTGTGCATGCTTCGTGAAGTTCTCGTGTTGTGTTTTTCAGCTCCATCAATTCACTTATATTCATCTCTAAGTTGTCCATTCTCGTTAGCATTTCGTTAAATCTTCTTTCAAGGTTCTTAGTTTCTTTGCATTGGGTTAGAACATGTTCTTTTAGTTCACAGAAGTTTCTTATTATCCACCTTCTGAAGCCTGATTCTGTGAATTCATCACACTCATCCTCCGTCAAGCCTTGTTCTCTTGCTGATGAGGAGCTGTGATCCCCTGTTGGAGGAGAGGCATTCTGATTTCGGGTGTTCTCAGCCTTTTTGCACTGGTTTCTTCCCATTTTTGTGGATTTATCCACCTGTCGTCTTTATAATTGCCGACTTTCAGATTGGGTCTCTGAGTGGCCGTCTGGCTTGTTAGTGATGAAGTTTTTTCTGTTTCTTAGTTTTCCTTCGGTGGGGGCGCTCCTTCCCCACAGAGCTGGGCCTTCCGAGGTTCAGCTGTGCTTGCTCTCAGTCCTCAGCGCTTCCAACTGCTGTTTTCCTTGTGGGGATGGGACCAGTGGAGCCTTTGGGCACCTAGTCCTGTACACTCCGCACCGAGAAGCACTGCGCCGGCCAAAAGAGTTGCGCTGGCGACCCAGGTGGCTCCTTTGCAGGGAATCTCCCAGTCTGTGGGCATCAAAAATTCGTTTGCAATTGCAGCATCCACTCGCTCTCTGCGCTTTCACTGGGAGCTACAATCCTGAGCTGCTGCTACAGGGCCATCTTGGATCTCTCTCCGCCTGGTGATGAAGTTTTTTCTGTTTCTTAGTTTTCCTTTGGTGGACGCCGGTTCCCCACAGAGCCGGACCTTCCCGGGTTCGCTGTGCTTGCTGTGAAACTCTCAGTCCTCAGCACTTCCAGTTGCTGTTTTCCTTGTGGGGATGGGACCAGCCGAGCCCGTCCGTCCCGTATACTCCACACCGGGAAGCGCCATGCTGGGGCACTGGCAAAACAGCCGTGCCGGCAAAAAGAGTCGCGCTGGCGACCCGTTTGGCTCCTCTGCCAGTAATCTCCCAGCCTGTGGGCAACAAAAGTTTGTCGGAAAGTGCGGCGTCCACTCGTTCTCTGCGCTTTCACTAGGAGCTACATTCCTGAGCTGTTTCTAATCGGCCATCTTGGATCTCTCTCCTCAGCCATGGCCTTTTGATGTCTCATAGTAAGTAACAGGAAAACAACATATAGATAATAACAACTTTGCATATATTATCTTGTATGGCATACAAGATATATATCCTTGTGTGAAGTCCATGTATGAGACATGCAACTGATTTCCTCAAAATGTTTTTAAAATGTTTCATTTAAGACCAAGATTTAGATAGCCTACAAATGCCTCCTTTCCTCTAATAGAACATTTTATTGTTGCCTCATCATTCATTTACCAAAGCAATTGGGATGACCCAAATCACTGATACTGGAGCCCTCAGTGGAATAGCAAAGCTTCACAAAAGCCCTGGGAATATGAAGATTTGATGAGAACAGACAGAAATCAACCAGCTAACCATGGACACTTGCTCCCTACATTCTTCTCCAAACAAACTAAGTTGGTCCCTACTACCTAAAACTGTGAGACTGTCTCCAGCCATTATTTCTTTACGTTGAGAATTTAAAGGAATAATCCTGACCAGGGTAGTTGCTTAAAGGAGTTAATAACAGTGTGGCAGAGGTGTTTTTGGCTCTTTCCACTGGGATGGAATCCTTCCCTTCTATTTAGATGGGCTTTCCCCAGTATGTAATACCAGATAGAATAGCTATACCCCTAAGGATCATAAGCTCATAGGCCAAAATAATTACCATACTAAAGAAAATTGCTATATCCATCAGAATAGAGTAGGTTTTGCTGTGTTAACAAAAAATGTAAAAATCCCCCACTAAACATTCTCTTAACACATGCTCTCTCAATCATGATCCTTAGGATTTACCCAAAAAAAATTAAAAAGTTATGCTCACAAAATATCCAACACGATATTAATAGAAGTCTGATTCCTCATTGCCAAAACACCCAAGCAACCAAAATGTTCTATAGTAGGTGAATAAACAACGAATGTGATATATCCAAACAATGGAGCATTATTCAGCACTAAAAATAAATAAGCTATCAAGCCATGAAAGGACATGTCACCAACCTTAAGTGCATATGGTTAATTGAAAGAAGTCAATCTTAAAAGGTTATTGCATAATTTCAACTATGTGACATTCTGGAAAAGGCAAAACTAGAGAGAAAATTAAAAGATTGTCCAGGAGTGGTGGCTCTCATCTGTAATCCCAGCACTTTGGGAGGCTAAGGCGGGCAGATCACCTGAGGTCAGGAGTTTAAGACCAGAATGGCCAGCATAGTGAAACCCTGTCTCTACAGAAATACAAAAAAATTAGCCTGGCATGATGGCAGATGCCTGTAATCCCAGCTATTCAAGAGGCTGAAGTGAGAGAATCACTTGAACCCAGGAGGCAGAGGTTGCGGTGAGCCAAGATCACAACACTGCACTCCAGCTTGGGCAACAGAGTGAGACTCCCTCTCAAACAAACAAACAAACAACAATAAAAGAAAATAAACAGATGACTAGCTGCCAGGGATCAAGGTGTGGGTAGTGGTTGAAGAAGTAGATCTCACAGGATTTTTAGGGCAGTGAAACTACTCTGCATGATACTACTATGGTGGATATATGTCACTATACATTTACCAAAATCCATAAAATGTACAACATCAGGAGTAAACTCCAGTAAAAATTAGAGTCTTTGGGTGATAATGATGTGTCAGCATAGGTTCATCAATTTTAACAAATGTACCACTCTTATGTAGATATCAGTAACAGGGAACGCTATTCATATGTGGAGTCAGGTGGTATATGGGAAATATTTATCCTACCTCTAAATTTTGCTGTAAACCTAAACTGCTCTAAAAACTAAAGTTGATTAGATAAAATAAAAATCTCAGTCAGGTAGAAACAATAAAATAAAGACAATACTAACTTCCAGATTTTATTCCTTGCATTGATAAGAATATGTTTTCATTTATTTGTAAATTTCTGCTCCTCTCTTGTGTGCTTGGCAGGGTTCCAGGTACTAGAGACACAGTAGGGAGTAGAACAAGGACTCCCCGTGGCATTGAATTCTAGTCCAGCAAACAAAGAAAAACTGAACAAAGAAATGGGCACAAAATTACTTTTAGTTAGTGATGTGTGCTAGGAGGAAAACATTTTTACTGATCTGTGTTTCTCTAATTGTTCCTTAAGGTGTTTCATTAATTAGAAAACACCAATGCTGGGCATGGTTGTTCACGTCTGTAATCCCAGCTCTTTGGGAGGCTGAGGCAGGCAGATCAGTTGAGGTCAGGAGTTCAACACCAGCCTGGTCAACATGGTGGAATCCCGCCTCTACTAAAAATACAAAAATTAGCCTGGTATTGTGATGCGTGCCTATAATCCCAGCTACTTGGGAGGCCGAGGCAGGAGAATCATTTGAACCTGGGAGGTGGAGGTTGCAGTGAGCTGAGATCGCACCCCTGCACTCCAGCCTGAGTGATAGAGGGAGACTGTGTCAAAAAGAAAAGAAAGAAAAGAAAATCCTGAGGCTTTTACAGAGTTGGACTCATTCATTAGGAAGCACATGTGAATGGGTATGACACGTGTATACACACACTTGCAGGACTCTTTCAAACTTTCTTTTAAAAAAGCACACGATTTCACTTATTTTATATTTCATCTCGAACTCCTTTGGAAGCTAGTCTCAGCCAACTAGGCACTCAGGAACCAAGCCATACATCTGCAGTAATGAGGAAAATCATTAGATAATTCATTTTGTTGTATGTTCTACACATCAATCTTCTCTGAAAAACCATTAAGATTTAATCCAAAAAGTTATTCTCAAAGGAAGGTAATAGGACTTCAGAGCACAGAAAATAACAAGGTTAACAATAAGAAAATATATCATTTCTAAAATATGGGGCTTTGTTGATCTGCATTTTAAATCTCCCTCTTACCACTAGCATGGAAATGAGTTCTAAGGTGAAATGCACATTGCACTGAACCATTGGATTTGTAAACCCCAGTAGATCTCAATGGACTGTTACAATTTTATTTCTAAATTGAACTATTTTCCATCCTTTTCTTCATGTATATTTCCATTCATCTCCTTTTTATTTTAGTTCCTAACTATCCCTAGTTATCAGAAGCAATAACTAGTATACATGTATATGCTTTTGATATATATATATGTGTGTTTATATCATATATATGTTTATATATCTATAGATAGCTATATATATTTATGTATATATGGCTCAGGGCAATATCTCATGTAAGCAAAATATATTGTGAATATATATATATATGTTTATGTATACACACACACACACACACACACACACACACACACACACACACAGACGACTAACTTCCAGGAAACTATTTCTAAAATTATAGCTTAAAGAATACTTGGTCAAAGGAAAATCTCAACACATCTTTTCTTTAATCTCTTCTGAACAACAAAAAGTGTAATGTTTTTGAGCAGATCAATAGTTGTTTTTGGGTTGTTTTTGGAAAATGAGTCTAATCTGAGGAACCCTTGTTCAATCTACTTTTGTTGTTCATTTTCATAAATTTTTAAACTCAAGCTATTTGTGCAACACTTATGAAGGAGAAAGCAGTTGAAGAATAATCTCAGAAACTAACAGGACATGATGAAATTCATATTAATCCTTTTGGTATGTTTTTTCCTTTTTAGTCAAATTTCCATGTGCTTTTTTATAAGAAGAAAGAACCAACAAGAAACAACTGTCATTTCTAATTTCTTGTAGTGAAGGAATGATCTGCCATAGGATATGAACTTCTCACAATGGGCTTCAATAATTTTGACCCAGAATGGAGTATAGGATCACCATCCAGAAACTTAATGAAGAGTAAATAAACACCAGGTAGTCATTTATAACTGGCAAAGCACATGTGAGGATAAAATGACCCAGCACATGCCCAGGAATTAGAAAGCACTGTTAAAGGCAGAACAGATAACTATCTCTTGGCTTTAGTACAGCTGCCTGTACTAATTAGATGTTCTACTGTCCTTGTAATATGGGTTGGTTGTGTCCCTACCCCAATCTCATCTTAACTGTAGCTCCCATAATTCCCACGTGTTGTGGGAGAGACCCAGTGGGTGATAATTGAATCATGGGGCCGGTTTCACTTATACTGTTCTCATGGTAGTGACTAAGTCTCCCAAGATCTGATGGTTTTATAAGGGGAAGCTCTTTTGGCTTGCCTCTCATTCTCTCTCTTGCCTGCTGTGATGTAAGAAAGACATGCCTTTCGCCTTCTGTGATGTAAGACATGCCTTTGGCCTTCTGCCATGATTGTGAGGGCTCTCCAACCTCATGGAACTGAGTCCATTAAACCTCTTTTTCTTTGTAAGTTACCCAGTCACGTCTTTATCAGCAGTGTGAAAATGAACTAATACACCTTGCCATGCCTTTAATTTTTTAAAAAAATAAAGATCATTTCATTTTATGTTTTCTACCCAAGCTCCTATCGTGATCATTTTAGTGTAGATAAGAGGAAGCTTAGGGATCTGGAAGGGAATCCCAGGATTATTAAGGCTGAGATTTGGCAGTAATCAACAAAACTAGGAGAAACTGGCATTCTTGTTTTAGTCTCAATTTGGTATTATATCTTCCTTTCAGTGTCACATTTTCCTTCTCTTTTTTCTTCCATTCCTCAAAGAACACTTGCTATTCTACTGTTTCCTTTGCTTTTCTTCTTCTACCTAAAGTTTTATATCGATGCTCACACTCAATGCACTTTGCTTTGAAATTACTCCTTCTTCTATTCTACTACTGCATTGAAAGAAGAAATAATTCAATAAATTATTGATGGCAAAGTATTTGACTAAATAACATTTCAGGAAAATATGAGGCTTTTAGTCACAAATTTTAGTTTAATTCAAGGGGTAGATTTGCAAGAATAAGGCTTAAGAAATCCCTACGTATTTAAAGAGTTATTTTCCAAACTACCTCATGATGTAAGCAAAATATTTTGAGACATGAGGACGTTTTCATGCACCTTAAGTCAGATATGTTGGCATTTCTTCCACTATAAGTAAATTCAGTCTAGTCTAGGACCATAAAAAGATCTTATATTTATTGGGCATTCACTAAATACAAGACAGTCTGCACACATCATTTCTTAGGATTTAAAAAATGACTAAGTAGGAATCTCAGTTAACATTCCCAGGAGTATGCCCCAAATAATAATTTCCTTATTAAAAAAGAGCAGCTTCTTTCTGATTTTCATCCTTCATCTGTAACTGATCATTCTGTGCTGAAAGAAAATTCAGTCTCAGTCATATTGTCATATTCGCTACACTCTATTCCTCAATAGTTGTTTTCACCAAGTTCCCAGGGTATTATTCAAAGCCATAGCAATGGCTACCAGAGAAATCATGTTATGCTATCGAAGGATACCTAACCCCACAGGACTTGAAATTCTCTGCTTGAAAATCACTCATAGGAAAGAGAACTCTTCAGTGGGATTGGCAGCATCCCTAAGTGTGTCACACAGGTATTCTTTTTTAGGGGTTATTACCTCACCAGTGGAATTAAGGATGGGGAAGAGGGTGGCCAGATGCTGAGGGAAGTTTGTTGATCTATTTCCCTTCTTCCCCCTCTAGTTTCAGGGAAAGTCACCTCCCTGCCTCTGACTTCATACCTTCACTATTGCTCCGCATCTACCTCCAGAATAACCAACAGAAAGTCTTTGACAGCATTAGGCCCTTAGAAAATGCAGGCAGAGCCACTGACCTCAAGTTGATTCTTCTTTATAAGTTGGCTAAATCACAGAAACAACAAATCACAAAACTCCTGGCTTGCTTGAAATGGTTGAGAGGCCATGGAGAAAAATAGCATTTTACCTGTATAAAACAAGATTTGTACAAGATGACATAAGAGACTGACAGTGTCTTCCTAACTTCACTTGGTGCCAAGAATAAACATCTGGAAAGTGCAGGGAACACTAAAAAATCATCTTGCTCTCTATATTGTGTGAGTGCATGACACAAAGTAGAATTCGATACTGTGGATGGCTCTCTTTTTCTTGCCATATTCTGCCTTCTTGCTTCTCTGATGTTCACCCAGTGTAATAGCTTACAGTTTCTCTTTGTGGCTGTTCCTTCATAGTTTTTGTTGCTGGTTTTCATTTTACTTGATCTGTATATGTCACAGCTCCTCAAGGCTCAGTCTTTACCCCATGCTGTTCTCTGTATTGTAATATCATCAGTCATGTGATTTTAAAAACAATATATAGTCACATACCATATAACAATGTTTCAGCCAATGATGGACCCTATATACAATGGTGGTCCTGTAAGATTATATCATTGTTTACTGTTTTATGTTTAGATACACAAACACTTACCATTATCTTATACTTGCCTGCAGTATTCAGAACAGTAACATGTTGTACAGGCTTGTAGCCTAGAAGCAACAGACTGTACCATGTAGCCTAGGTGTGCAGTAGCCTATGCTATCTAGAATTATGTAAGTATACTCGATAATGTTCCTACAATGAGAAACTCGCCTGATGATGAATTTCTGAGAACATATCCCTGTCATTATGTAATGTATGACCTTTATTTTCATAATTCCTAATGTTATTTTCCCTCAGTTGCCTTCTCTAAGATTCTGATTAATGGACAATTGTCTACTTAAAATGTCTGACACAATTCCTCCAGACGTTTCAGTCTAAATTCCTGATACGCTTCCCTCCAACACCTTTTCCTCATCATTTTCCTAATCTCATTTGTTCCGTATTTTTCCTTTCCTCATCCCTTGTATCAAATTATTCAATATATCCCCAATTTGTCTCCCAAAATACATCTCAAATCCATCCATATTTTTGGTCTCCATGAAGACTGGAACTTGACTATTTTGCTTACTATTGGTTCCCATAGCATAGAAGAGTGTCCTAGTAGTTGCTTAATAAATAATTTTAAATGAATAAATTTAAGCAGCAATTAGTGCTATGAACTATATTAGAGAAACTCAGCTCCAAAGATTCTCATGTGTGATAGCAGATAAGGGTCAATACTTATTTTGTCCTATGTGGTTATCAGGGTGTTCCAATGCTACTTATTGAAAAACCTATAGTTTGCCCCTTGAATTACCTTGACATTTTTGTCAAAATCAATTGATTATGGGAGCTTATTATTTAACTTATCTCTTTCATTGACACACTTATTATCATTGTGCCAACACCATATTACTGCTAACTGTAATATAAATTACATGTGAAAAAAATCTTGAAATTATATTTTGAATTTTCATTCAAGTTTGAGGCATAATTGCCTTTGTTTTATAGAAAGAAGTATAAAGATGCATCTATATTTTGAGTCTTATGCATGATCTATATGAGCATTTGGGTTGGTTCCACAATTTTGCAATTGTAAACTGTGCTGCTATAAACATGCAAGTATTTTTTTCGTATAATGTCTTCCTTATCTCTGGGTAGACACGCAGTAGTGGGATGGCTGTATCAAATAGTAGTTCTACTTTTAGTTATTTAAGGCATCTCCATACTGTTTTCCTTAGGGGTTGTACTAGTTTACATTCCCACCAGCAGTGTAGAAATGTTCCCTGTTCACTTCATCCATGGCAACATCTACTGTTTCTTGATTTTTTTATTATGGTCATTCTTGCAAGAGTAAGGTGGTATTGCACTGTGGTTTTGATTTGCATTTTCCTGATCATTAGTGATGATGTGTATTTTTTGATGTGTTTGTTGACCATTTGTATACCTTCTTTTGAGAATTGTCTATTCATGTCCTTAGCCTACTTTTTGATGGGATTGTCTTTTTTTTTCTTGCTGATTTGAGTTCATTGTAGATTCTGGATATTAGCCCTTTGTCAGATGTACACATGGTGAAGATTTTCTCTCATTCTGTGGACTGTCTGTTTACTCTGCTGACTGTTCTTTTTTCTGTGCAGAAACTCTTTAGTTTAATTAAGTCCCAACTATTTCTCTTTGTCTTTATTGCATTTGTTTTTGGGTTCTTGGTCATGAAATCCTTGCCTAAGCCAATGTCTAGAAGTGTTTTTCCAAGATTATCTTCTAGAACTTTTATAGTTTCAGGTCTTGGATTTAGGTCCTTAATCCATCTTGAGGTGATTTTTGTATATATAAGGTGGGAGATGAGGATCCGGTTTCGCTCTCCTACATGTGGCAAGCCAATGATCCCAACACCATTTCTTGAAAAGGGTGTCCTTTCTCCACTTTATGTTTTTGTTTGCTTTGTCAAAGATCAGTTGGCTGTAAGTATTTGGCTTTATTTCTGTGTTCTCCATTCTGTTCCATTGGTCTATATGCCTATTTTTATACCAATACCATGTTGTATTTGTGACTATGACCTTATAGTATAATTTGAATCAAGTAGCATGATGCCTCTATGTTTGTTCCTTTTGCTTAGTATTGCTTTGGCTATGCGAGCTTTTTGTTATTGTTGTTGTTTTATATGAATTTTAGAATTGTTTTTTCTAATTCTGTGAGGAATGATGGTGGTATTTTGATGGTGATTACATTGAACTTGTATATTGTTTTTGGCAGTATGGTCATTTTCACAATAGTGATTCCACCCATCCATGAGCCTGGGATGTGTTTCCATTTGTTTGTGTCATCTATGATTTCTTTCGGCTTTTTTTTTTTTTTTTTTTTTTTTTTTTTTTTTTTTTTTTTTTTTTTTTTTTTTTTTTTTTTTTTTTTTTTTTTTTTTTTTTTTTTTTTTTTTTTTTTTTTTTTTTTTTTTTTTTTTTTTTTTTTTTTTTTTTTTTTTTTTTTTTTTTTTTTTTTTTTTTTTTTTTTTTTTTTTTTTTTTTTTTTTTTTTTTTTTT
>PVKP010022314.1:0-27695 GCA_004027715.1 Plecturocebus donacophilus | reverse complement strand
TTTTCCTTGTAGAGGTCTTTTGCCTTCTTGGTTAGGTATATTTCTAAAGATTTCATTTTTTTGCAGTATTGTGAAAGGGATTGAGTTCTTGATTTGATTCTCCACTTGGTTGCTGCTGGTGCATAGAAGAGCTACTGATTTGTGTACATTAGTCTTGTATCCAGACACTTTGCTGAATTCTTTTATAGTTCTAGGAGCCTTCTGGAGGAGTCTCTGGGATTTTCAAGGTAAGTGATTATATCGTAAGCAAACAGTGACAGTTTGACTTCCTCTTTACTGATTTGGATTCCCTTTCTTTCTCTTCTGTGACTGCTCTGGCTAGGACTTCCAGTAGTATGTTGAAGAGGAGTGGTGCGAGTGGGCATCCTTGTCTTATTCCAGTTCACAGTTCTCAAAAGCTTTCAACTTTTCCCTATTGAGTATTATGTTGGCTATGGGTTTGTCATAGATGACTTTTATTACATTGAGGTACGTCTCTTGTATGCTGATTTTGGTGAGACTTTTAATCATAAAGAGATGCTAGATTTTGTCAAATGCTTTTTCTGCATCTATTGATATGATCAAGTGATTTTTGTTGTAACTTCTGTTTAGGTAGTGTATCACATTTATTGACTTGTATATGTTAAACCATCCCTTCATCCCTGGTATGAAACCTACTTGATCACAGTGGATTATCTTTTTGATATGTTGTTGTATTTGGTTAGCTAGTATTTTGTTAAGGATTTTGGCATCTATGTTCATTAAGGATATTGGTCTGTAGTTTTCTTTTTGAGTTATGTCCTTTTCTGGTTTTGGTATTAGGGTGATGATGGCTTCATAGAATGAACTAGGTAGGGAGGGTTCCTTCTTTCTCTGTCTTGTGGAGTAACATCAAAAGGATTGGTACCAATTAGTCTTTGAATGTCTGGTGGTATTCTGCAGTGAATCCATCTGGTCCTGGACATTGTTTTTGGGAATTTTAAAATTATTGTTTCAATCTCGCTGCTTGTTATTGGTCTCTTCAGGGTATCTAATTCTTCCTGATTTAATCTAGGAAGATTGTATTTTTCCAGGAATTTATCCATCTCTTCTAGGTTTTCTACTTCGTGTGTGTAAAGGTGTTCACAGTTGCCTTGAATGATCTTTCCTATTTCAGTGGTGTTAGTTGTAATACCTACTGTTTCACTTCTTAATGAGGATATTGGGATTTTCTCTCTTCTTTTTTTGGTTAATCTCGCTAATGGTCTGTCAATTTTATTTAGCTTTTCAAAGAACCAGCTTTGTTTCATTTATCTGTTGTATTTTTTGTTTGTTTGTTTCAATTTCATTTACTTCTGCCCTGATCTTGGTTATTTCCTTTCTTCTGCTGGGTTTGGTTTGTTCTTGTTTCTCTAGATCCTTGAGGTGTGACCTTAGAATATAAATTTGTGCTCTTTCAGTCTTTTCGATATAAGTGTTTAGGGCTGTGAACTTTCCACTTAGCAACACCTTTACTGTATCCTAGAGGTTTAGATAGATTATGCCATTATTGTCGTTCAGTTCAAATAATTTTTTAATTTCCATCTTGATTTTGATTTTGACTGAATGCTCATACAAAAGTAGGTTATTTAATTTCCACATATTTGCATTGTTTTGAAAGTTACTTTTGGAGTTGATTTCTAGTTTTATAACACTGTGGTTTTATAGAATGCTTAATATAATTCAAATTTCTTAAATTTATTGAGGCTCATTTTATGGGCTATCATATAGTCTATCTTGGAGAGAAGGTCTGAGGTTATCACCATATAGAGTTCACAAAACAGGTGTATACAGGCATGCTTGATATGTAAAAATATTTAAGTATACAAATAATTACTATGCCCACATTTATAATCATAGTATAACTTACAAACAGACAAAGGAAAAAAAATGAAGCAAGTAACTGACAATGTATTTGGTAAACTTTTAAATGACAATGTTAGAGAAAATATTTCCATAAATATGGAACTCTGTGAAATAATAATTACAAATATATGAATGGTTTTATTATATGAAAAGTCAGCTGGTTATGTATACAGTTTTTATATTATAAGTATGGAGTCTGGCTTAAGAAAAGATATTTTGTTGTTTACATCCTTTTTGTTTTGACTTTAATTTTAACTGAAGCGTTTATTTACAAATTCATCTTCATTACCTTGTGTTTAAATTTTCAGTTACTCCATTTTTTTTTTCACATTGACTGCTATATGGGCATGACATCTTGAGTTTTCTACAGTTAAGAAGTGTCTGTAGTTATAAATAATTTTTTTTCTCATTACAAATATAATATACATTCTACTTTATACATTCTGAATGTGTATAAGTGTATGTAAAATGTATACGTATATAAGATATATATGAATATATATAAGAATGGAAGATTTCCTATTAAATTTTTATACCCTCTTGGGAGTTTAGCGAGCAGATAACCCATATATAATGGTGTCTAAGTAAATTATGGCACATAATCACCCAAACGTTACAATATGCCTGTTGACAAATTCCATATTTTATTCCTTCAAGGTGATCTTTGGCAATTTAGAAAAACGAATCTTACTGGCTAAGTTATGAAGAAAAATGAAGGAGGAAGAGAAGGAAAAGAATACATACTCTATTTTATACTCAGTATAATCTTTTTCCCTATTGCATAAAAAAGGGTTTGCTTTGTATTCTCCCTAATGCAGACCAATATGGTATTTCTTATAACACATATATTTTAAACAAATCATAAAAAGCGAGACATGGCTCCCATAAAAAATTACCTTTCTACTTGTACTTTAGTATGATCAGCATTCAGTTACATGATTGACCAGATTATTCTGTTTGATAAAGTCATTATGATAAATGATATACACAGAGATATACACAATTTTTTTTGGTAACTACAAAAAAAAGGGAAGAATATAATGATTAATTTTCTATACAGTATTCAGGTTGAAATTCAAAGTTAAAATTAACTGACAAGTGGTGTGTTTCTGTATATGTGCATACATATACACACACGCACACACATACACACCTGGGTTACAGGAGAGGGTGGTTTAATCAGTGAGAGAATGGAGTTGGCATGTGTTCCTCACATCAAGAGGAAAAGAAGCAATTGCTCCTTAAATGGAAACTATGTAAAACTAAAAGTAAATTAGAGCCTATGGGGTTTTGGAATTTGCTTTGAAATAATTTGTTTCTAATACCTTGTCTTTAAAACTGAGTTGGAGCAATTAAAACAGGAAGCTAGTATTATATAATCATTTTGTCTATCCGAATTTGAAACAGGAAATTTCAGATAATTTAATAAACGTAAAATGGAATGATAAAAGGAACTCAATTATGAGACTGAACACTTTCAACCATCAGCAAGCATACCTAGATAATTGAATAATTCCAAAGAGTATGAATGGCAAACTTTAAATAGCAAATCATTTAATGGTACTTCAGAATGATTGAAAAATAAAGAGAAATTGAGGATAAGGTCATTTGACTGTTTACAAAACTATAAAGTTAACTTCTGGGAAAGATAATTCATGAGAATGTAAAAATATAGATGTTCTGCTTCAGTGAATATGAAGAGCAAAAACACAATAAGTAGATAGCTAATGATGAATTTATTCTGGTCACTGAAGTCACTCTGGTTAATCTCCAACTAAATTGTTCATTTACATTTTGCTTTGCTCTGCTTCCTTGACTACTCTTCACCGAATGTATGTTAAACAACTAATCTTGTGATCCGTATGATTTTAATCTACTTTGGAACTTTTTTCTATTTGTATTTGGCCTGTCAAATTCCATATACTTATGGAAATATGCCACCCTATATTTCCATGGATTTCCTCATGTGTTTCAACACTTCCTTAAATATGTAAGCATTTTATCAAAGGCAACTATGTACATGACATAATTAATTCTATTTTGTACCGTTTCCCCTTAAGTTTAAGTATCAAGATATTTCCTTACATAATACAGAAATTCTATTCCTTGTCTTTTTTGGGAAAAACAAACAAACTAAACTTTTTTATTTGCACATTCAATGGTTGATTAAATTCTATTTTAATCTAAAGCCCTTTGAGGGGTTTCAGTATAACACCATGATATATTCACAACCAACCTAAGAAAAACGGACCTTTGATATTATAGCGGAATTAGCAGGCATACTGCGACACCTTGTCCTAGGCCAATCAAGAATAGCAGTTACAACATGCTGACTACCTCTGCCTGCCAGCACCTCAGCTTCCCTAATCCCATAAGATCAGGGTGATCTGATTGCTTTCAATTCATTGCTCTGACAGAGTTGGTTAGCACATAATTTTGTTCTATTTATCAACCTGAATCTTTGTTCTTCATCATCAAATCCCCATATTTAATTATGAGCCAGTTACTTTAAAAGGTGAAGAATACTAAATTCTCCATAGGCTTTTTATGAAATAGTTGATTAAAATAATTTCAAGCTTATATTACTCCCACTGTCTTGTAGACAGCTGAAATTCAATAAGCTATCAGTAATTCTAATTGTAAACATCAAAATGCAGTTGGCCAACTTTTCTCTAATAGTTCTATGTAAATATCCTCATCTTCAGAGTGGCAAGACTGTATTCATATACATGTCATTAATCACCTTCCAATTATGTAATTGAAATATAATTTTAAGTGATTTTTCTTTTCTTTATGATCTTGCAATCCAAAGACAAATAATGCTACTTCAGTATTTTCTCCTTTCTACCTTTATTCTGTGACTGGCTTGTTCTTCTTAAAAAACCAAAAAAATTGGTCTAATGTCAAAATGAAACTCCATCAGATGCTCAGTGAACTTTAGTAATACCCTTTTCTCAGTTGACTTTTGCCTTTCCCTTAAGAATCCTTCACATGTCCCCATTGCACTGTGGATCCTATCCTAGACCTTCCTATAGGTTTCCTCTTAATTGACTCTCTTCAAGATACTACCTGTGCTCTAATTCTCGTTTCGTCTTCTATATCTTATACTCATTATTACTTCCTCTGAATAAATTTGTTCTACTTCTTACAGTGTCTTTTGGTAATGTCTATCTGTGATGCAAAGACAGGGGTGTGTGTGTGTGTGTGTGTGTGCGTGTGCGCACATGCAGCAGTGGTGGGGTGGGGGAGTATAGTTCAGTGGCAGATGAATGTCATCTACCTGTCCATGTTTAATTAAATGTATCAAAATAATTTAAGCATTTTAGACATTCCTTTTAGTGGAACAGTTGAAAGCAGTTATTTTATTTTATTGAAGAAATTTTATTTAATTATTAATTTTTCTAATCCAAATGCTACTAAACTAAAGAAAGATTACTGGAGATAAGACTAATTTTAAATAAAAACTCTGTTGGTAATAAAGGAGATGATAATGTTTATACAAATTGCAAGTTTTAGGAATATGGTTCCTAAAACAGAAAACTCTAGGAACAACTTGATAATAAATTAACCTAGCATAGTTAATAGCAGTGAACCTCTTTGACAGTATTTTTAAGGCACTAAAACAATCAATATATATGAAAATGTTTATATTGGGAAGGCTACCATTCTGTATATCACACTAAATATCATAAGGAAAAACACAGAGGTGTTGCTGAAAGACATACTGAAAATTGATATAAGGACAAAAGAATGTGATTTTTCAGGAAAAGAAAAAACTTTATTCAAATTCCCACTTTGTTATTTATCATTCTTGATCACTTTATTTTATGCTTCCTGAATTTCTTCATATGTTAGTTGGAGATGAAAATATCTAAAAATCTGTTACTTTAGTTGTATGATAATTGAATTAAACTCTATAAAATCCCTTTGGAAAATTAAGACAATATGAATATATTAGTTACAATCAATAATTTGTATATTGATATTTAAAGAATGCTTCCTTACATTCACTTTATTTATTTTCCATCACAATTGCATGACAGAATCTATGATATTCCATAATAAAATATTAAAAAGAAAGGAATATGTGTATTAGTATAGCAATTGAAGTTTATTTTCTCATCTATCCATCTATCTTTCCATCCATCTATATACTCATTAATCAAAGCAATCATGAAGTCATCTATGTTTTCCTCCAATAGGTGTTTATTGAGCACTTACTCTATGAAAAGTAGCTTGCAAAGTTCTGGTGATAAAAAGCTATGAATGTAATTTTTTCTCTACCTTCAAAACTTTAGTCATGGACCCATTTTTATAAGACAAGGATATTTTAAGACAATAAATTACCACAGGAAAGTTTTAGCAGAGGTATGGCACAGTTATTTTTTGTTTGTTTGTTTTACTTGTTTTGTTTTTGGAAGCAAGTAGAGGATAGGCTGAATGAGAGGACACACACAGCACTCAAAGTTTGGAGACAATATCAGTATGATTCAATGTAGCATAAAAACTATTCTAGGTATTTTAATCAAGAATGGAATTAGTACAGAAAACAAGAGCTTGCAATACAGTTGGAAGGGCTAATGGGGCTTTTTCTAGGCAAGGCTACCACAAATGATTTCCAAAATAATAGAACTTTAGGATTGCCTCTAGCCCACAATGGCCTTGATTGACAGCCACAGTAACCAACCGCTAAAAGTAAAGGATTTTGCCTCTGCCACACTTTTGCCTTCCTAAGATCATGTGAGTGTATCCAATTGGCTGAATCCATTGAGATTCCAGACTTCTGGCTTCAAAGAAGTCTGGGAAATGTATTTTCAGCTTTCTAAATTCTTCAGTCAGATTGAAGACAAAAGTTGAAATTGAATTGAGTCAGCCAATCAAGCTTCTCCAGCACAGAGGCCATAGGATGGATGGGTGGGAGATGATGAGTGCCTGAATTAACCTAACAGTAGTTGCAATGGAGAGGAAGGAATGCATTCTTGTACATATCTTAGATACTTCTTAGAGGAAATAAAATGGAAGAGTTGGGTAGATTTTCGGTTTCCTATCAGAACATGAAGGTATTAACTGAAATAGAGAATGTATAAAGTGGAATAATGGCAGACTGCGAGTTCTCCATTTGCAAAACATTCAGATAGAAGGATAAATCATTGACTTTCTTAGTTACTTATTGCTGTGTGACATCTTACCCCCACACTTAATGGCTTAAAATAACGCACATTTGTTATCTCACAGTTTCTCTGGATCAAGAATCCAGACAGCTTAGCTGGGCCCTTGGCTCCAATCTCTCCATCCCGTTAATTGAGGATGTTTGATACATTTGTACTGCTGTTAGATTCTATTGTCATAATCTGCCTTTCTTCCTGAGATATTGTGACCTCTTACTGATTATTAAATTTTGCATTCATTAATAATGGTTCCCTCTTTGTGCTATAAAATATTATGGGTTTTGACAAATCTATTATGTCATATATCCTCTGTTAAAGGGAAAACTTGAACCAAATTACATGTAAAAGAGTTTAAAGGACCAAAGAATGATTTGCCAAGTGGGCAGTCTCCTCAGCCAGGGTAAGCTCAGAGACTCCAGCACAGCCATGTGGTAAAAGAAAATTTATGGACAGAGAAAGGAAAGTGATATACAGAAAATGGAAATGAGGCACAGAAACAGCCACAGTGGTACAGCTCAGCATTTGCCTTATATGAACATGGTTTGAACAGTTGGCTACTTTTGATTGGCCAAAATTCAGTGATTGACACAAAAGTAGATCACAGTCTATATAAAATTCCATGTAAGTTGTGGTTCATGATGTGCAAAGAAACTTTTAGGCCAAACTTAAAATATGTAATGAGGCTCTCCTTACATATTTGTAATGTAGCTTTTTCAAGCTGGCATCTTTCACTTTAGAGTATGAGTGTAAAGTTCCTCCAAGTCTTTGTGTGAGTTACTAACTCCTTTTGTTGTGTCGCTGAGTAATATTAATTGCATAGAAGCAGTACAGTTTGTTTAGCCTTTGACTTATTGAAGGACAAGTTAGTTGCTTCCAGAATTTGGCAATTATAAATAAAGCCACTATAGACATTTGCATGCAGGCTTTTATGCTTCAAAATTAATTCAATTTATTATTGAATTGAATTATATACCTAGCAGCAAAATTGTGGGATTTTATCATAAGACTATGTTATCTTTGTAAGAAATGTACAAGCAGTCTTCCAAAGTGACTGCACCATATTGCATTCTCATCAGCAGTGAATGAGGGTTCCTGATGCTTTTGGCCCTTACTAGCATTTTACAACATCAGCGTTTTTTTGACTTTAACAATTTTAATAGGTGGGCAATACTATCTCCTCATAGTTTTAATTTGAATTTCCATGTTAACAGATGTTAGGTATACTTTGCCATCTGCATATCTTCTTTGGTGAGGTGTATGTTTATATTTTGGCCATTTATATTTTTTGAGTTTTTTTGGTTGAATTTTAAATTTTATTTGTATATTCTGAATACAAGTTCTTTATCAGGTATGTGTTTTGCAAATACTCTCTGCCCATATCTAGCTTATCATTTTATTTTCTTAACACTGTATGTTGCAAAGCAGATGTATTTACTTTTAATATAGCCTAATTTATCAACTTTTTGTTTCACAAGTTATGCATTCTCAAATGCATAAAAACTGATCATGAAATCTATGGTCACATTTCCTAGATTTTCATCTAGGAATATTGTAGTTTTGCATTTTACATTTAGGTCTATGAACAACTAAGCTCATTTTTTGAAAGGTGTAAAGTCTATGTCTAGACTTTTCTTTTCATATTAATATCCAACTGTTTCTGCACCAATTATTGGAAAGACTGTTATCCAATTGCTTACCTTTCTTCATTTTTCAAAGAGGAGTTAATTATATTTATGTGAATCTATTGTGATCTCTCTATTTTAGTCTGTTTATTTATGCATTTTCCCTGCAGTGCTGATAGAGACAAGTGGCAGAGATATTCCAGGGAGAAAAGGACAGGGTCTTGGTGAGGGCCCCACCCTCAAGCCTGGAAATGTGGATCAAAGTGAGAACTTTACATCCCTGTTTTTCCAATGGAATTTTGCCTTTTCCAAAACCACCCATGGCTTACTCTGCCCCTCATCCTACAACCATAAAAGCCTCAGGCTCCACTGGCAGAGAACAGAGAAGGGGAGAAGTAAAGGCAGTTGGACATCAAAGACTGCTGTTTGATGTCCCAGAGAAGCAGCTTGACTTCAGAGGGAGAACTTGACAGCTTTGCTTTGGAGAGGAGTCTGGCTGGGGATGGCTAGACTCCAGGGGAAGATCATCTTCCTGCTCTATCCCCTTTCCAGCTCGCCTTCCCACTGAAAGCCACTTTCATTGGCAATAAAATCCTCCATATTCACTATTCTTCGATTTATTTGTGTGACCTGATTTTTCCTGGATACGAAGCAAGAGCCCAGTGCCACAGATGTGGACACTAAAGGCTGTCACACTGACCCTGTGCCCTTGCTGGCAGAGAGCAACCACCTCATGCAAAAAGGCAGAGGGCCTACTGAGGTGTTTAACACTTAAGCTGTCCGTGGACAGCAAAGCTAAAAGAACACTGTTATACACTCCCTCTGGGGCTTCTGGGGTCATTGGTACTCCCCACTAGACACTGCCATGGGTCATGCAGGGAGTTTTGCTTCTGCCAGGACCCAAAAACACTCACTCTGGCGCCTACCCTTGCTCACCTTCCTACTCCTTCTCCTTCAAGGGGTTGAGAGATGCAGGCTGAGTAAGTAAGGCACTCCTGTCACAAAGTCTGAAAAAGAATCAAGGAAAACTTCCTGTTTCAGTACTTTGGCAAAAACTTGGGTCAGCCTGGTGCAGTGGCTCACGCCTGTAATTCCAGCACTTTGGGAGGCCAAGGCAGGTGGATCACAAAGTCAAGAGTTCGAGACCAGTCTGGCCAGTATAGTGAAACCCCATCTCTACTAAAAATACAAAACAATTAGCCAGGCATGGTGGCAGGCACCTGTAATCCCAGCTACTCAAGAGGCTGAGGCAGAGAATTGCTTGAACCTGGGAGGTGGAGGTTGCAGTGAGCTGAGATTGCGCTACTGCACTCCCGGCTGGGTGACAGAGTGAGACTCCATCTCAAAACAAACAAACAAACCCAAAAAGCAAAAACAAACGAGTCAATGATAAAGAAAAGTTATAAGAGTTAAAATGCTTCTCCAGTTTCCACTCACAATTCACTGATTTTTATTTCTGTAGCTTATAATCTAAGGTTAATTCTATCCAATAATACTTTCATTGTAGTAACTGGATAATTTTTATATTTAGATATTGCTTTTAGTTTCTTTTTTGTAACTTCCAGTTATCTCTTCATTCTTTGGCAGATGTACATAAATATAATAACTCTTTTAATGTTATTATATGATAATTTAATCATCTCTGTCAATTTTATGCTTCTATTGACTATTTTCCCCCCAACTGTAAGTCTCATTTTCTTGTTTGTATGTGCAGTATTTTAAAAATTTAAGTAAAAAATATTGCAAATTTCTGACCAGGTGCAGGGGCTCATGCCTATAATCCCAGCATTTGGGCGAATCACTTGAGGCCTGGAGTTTGAGACCAGTCTGGCTAATATGGTGAAACCCCATCTTTACTAAAAATACAAAAATTATCCAGGCACTGTGGCAGGTGCCTGTAATCCCAGGTAGTCAGGAGGCTGAGGCAGGAGAATCACTTGAGCCCAGGAGGTGGAGGTTGTAGTGAGCCAATATGGCTCCACTGCACTCCAGCCTAGACAACAGAGCAAGACTCTGTTTCATACATATATTGCAAAGTTCCTCTTGGATACCAGATTTTGTGTCTTCTTTTAGAATCTTTACCTTCTAGAATATTTTCTGGCCAATAGATAAGTGACTTGTAGATTACTTAAATGCTTTTGAGGCTTGCCTTGAAGGTGCGTATTTGCTGGATTTGGAATAATCTTAACTTGAAGGCCAAGTTAGTTATACTTCTAAGATGTGGCCATTCTGCTGTCTCCACTGTAGATCCCAAGTACTCAATACATTTTAATTTAAATTATCCTTGGCCCTCTGTGTGCTGTGGAAATTACTAACCCTACAGTTTGTAGGTAATTGTTTTTCCTCAGAAATGTTCTTGCTAGGTAGCATGGATTTTTATTTTATGCATGCACAGAGTAGTGGTCTGCTAATGACTCAGTGACACCCTATGACAATTTCTGTTCCTCAAATCCTAGATATCCGGCCCTCTCCTTGTCTTCTTACTTCAGGAGGAATGCTAGATTTCATTTCAATTGCAATGCAGCAATTTACTCCAATTTGAAGGTATTAGCAATGGCAAGATCTTAATTTTCTTTTGTTTCCTTAACAGTCACATAGTCCTGTGATACATACTGGTCAATGTTTGAGTTCTTTCTTGATATATTTTCAGCTTCCTAGCTGTTTCCAGTTAGAGGACAATTTGGTGCTTTGTAATTCTCTCACAGCTGGAATTGGAAATTGCCCTGAGCACTTCCTTTGAACTTCCTTCATTATCAGGAAAATTTTGTCCATTATAAATAAAATTTTTCAAAATTTGAAACAATAGCTCATTTCTCATTTTTTAAAAATTCCTGCATAGACATGAGACTTGCATTCTATAAATAGTGATTTTTAATAGTAATGTAAGAAAATCTATATTCAATAAAATCCATTCTCTGGATAAAGTTAAGTAGACATTCTGAATTTGGGGTGTGGTATTGCTGGAGTTTCTGACATTCAAAGCTGGAGTAGTTGCAGAACTATCTACTGTTACCAGCAGCAATAGAGTTTTTATTGAACAAACGCAGCTCAAAAATGGAATTAATATTGTATTTAGAGGGCTGATGAAAATAGTAATTTTAAAAATTACACAGTATATAGTAAACTATCAATAATTGGTAACTATTATTTCTTAATTAATAGGGTGATGGTGTTTAGGAAAATAGATCTTAAATTTCAAACAAAAGCTAAATTTTATTTTGTCTGCTCTATTATCATTCCTTATTTCTTCCTCACTCTTTCCCTTTCCTTCCTTTTTCCTTTCTGTGCTCCCTTTAATGAAAGCTGTGGATTGGTTTCTTTGTGCCTGATCTGTCTACAGCCTGTGAACTTAATTAAACTTTCCAAAATTTATCATGAATTCCAACTGAAAGATGACATTCTTTTACTTAGCATACTATTTTCCCAAAATAAAAGCAATGCAAAGTAAGTCTTCATCTGAGGATATATGTGGTGAATAGAAAAAGATCCTCCAAGTTCAGGTCCTTTGCAGGGACACGGGATAAAACTGGAAACCATCATTCTCAGCAAACTGACACAAGAACAGAAAACAAAACACTGCATGTTCTCACTCATAAGTGGGTGTTGAACAGTGAAAACACATGGACTCAGGGAGGGCAACATCACACACAGGGGCCTGTCGGGATGGGAGCTAGGGGAGGAATAGCAGGGGTTGGGGAGATGGGGGTGGATAGCATGAGGAGACATACTTAATGTAGATGGAGGGGAGATGGATTCAACAAACCACCATGGCACATGTATACCTATGTAACAAACCTACATGTTCTGCACATGTACCCCAGAAATTAAAGTATCAATAAACAACAAACAACAACAACAACAAAGAAAAAGCTCTTCCCAGACCAGCCTGGCCAACATGGTGAAACTCCGTCTCTACTGAAAATACAAAAATTTTACTAGAGATGGATCCTCAAATTTAGCAATCCAGTACTCCCATTGTTCTTTGAAGGCCCCATCTCATACTGCACAAGCCCCTTTAGTCTGCCCCGAGTGAGTTCTCTGCCTTGTTAACTCTAGGGTCCCTCAAGCTCTAGTGTCCTATGTTGACGGCCTTTTAGATTGGAGGAAGATGGGGCAGGCACATCAGCATTAAATCACATACTTGCTACAACATAGTTATGTATGAAACCAGGCGTTGTATTTTCTACTATTTCATAAAGTCTCTTTGAAGTTTCAGTGTGGTTATCAGTCTTGGTGAAGATCTATCAAAACCTTAATATTCTTTAATTTCTTTCACAGCATTGGGAGAAATTGACTTTCTGCATTAAACATCATTTATTCTGTAGGAATCATACTCATCTTTTATTATTTAATTGTCTTTTTGGTTATTAAATAAATTTATTCATGCATGTATTCATTTCATGCACTCATAAACTGTATACATTATTGTAATATAAGAAATAATGAAAAGGCATAAAATATAAACTCCTCAGAGAGGTTGTATTTTATGTACTCTATATTAGCTTAAAATAAAATTTGTTTTATTCTTTGGAATTTCCAAACCTCCTTTTCTTTTTCTGTGTTTCGCTCTCAAATTTATGCCACAGTGTTTTTACCTTACATGCCAATACTTGATCAAATAGTGTAGCATCCAACCTATATTTCTTATTATATAAAACAAAAATTCTCAAGAGCTGCCTTATAAACTTTAAAATGATTCTGACATATTTTGAATAAAATTGATCCAAAATGTCTTTTTTCTCCTGAAAATGTTTGACATCATTTCTATGTACCTATGAATGTGATCTATATATGTATGTGTATAGGTCATAATATATAAAAATTGTGTATATATATATATGTATATATGTCACTTACATGAAATATATATATATAAATATAAATATATAAATAAACAAATATAAAAAAATATAAATAAATATATATCAATAATACATATTTCATGTATGTGACATATACACATATACCTATATGTATATATCATATATACACATATACCTATATGTATATATCATATATACACATATTATTTATGTATCTATTTTTCCAGAATTTACCTCTTCCTAAGATAAAATTTATCATGTTAAAATACTTATTTATAAAAAGCATTTAGTAGTATTTCAAATGAGAAAATGATGGCATTGCCCTAAGTGAATTAATTCCACCAACACAACCAGTCTGGTGTTTCAAAAAGTGTTTAGTTCTCCTGAGTGTGTTAACGTTTTTAAATTCAGTAAGAAATATTTGGCAAATAAAAATGCAAATAATACATATGATTTATATAAAATAATCCTATTCCATTGAAAACATTTTTTCTGCTCAGGAAACTGAAGATCTGCACAGAATTAAGAGTTTAGAATACATTTTTCTATTTCCTAATCAAATTTAATATTGTTTATATTAATTATAATGAGTCTCAGAACCATTTACAATAAGCTGTTTTTACTTTCTTTCATATTAATGCATTCTCTCCAAAATGTTATATCTCCTCTTTTTTGCTAATCTGTTTTCCCACTAATTATTTATTTTTTTCCCACTAATTATTTACTTTTTTCCCAGAATGTTCAACGTAGTAAGAGAATATGTATTCAAAATCATAACTTCGTATTATAAGGGATTCTGAAAGCATATTCCTTATAGTGAATAGTTATATATATTCACATATATTTTAATATATACATATATATGTATCCACATTAATCCTAGGGGAATATGGGTTGCAATGTGAATGAAATGAATTTTAAAATTAGAAGTAGTTTTTAGAGAAAGGCAACATATCACATCCTACGTGTTAAGCATGAATACACAGTGCTAGAACATAAATGTCCTAAAATAACTTAACTATTTGTAATCTAAATAACCACATTGTTAACTAAAGCAAAATAGTAATTAACAATTGTATTAAATAAAAGCAATAAATGAATAAACCCTCAAAATGTGATGTTCTTTTTACATTAAATCCTTGATATCCCTGATACATTGATTCCAACTCCTAAATCCTCAATATGCATTATTTTGTCATAAAAATTTTGTGTTATATTATTTTGAATAATTTATTCATGTGAACATCAGTTTTCTAATTTCTTAGTGCTAAACATTAGACCTTGCGCTGTCATACATGGTTTCCACTTACCTGTCCTTACTGAGCTGGTATGAATGCTTTTCATTTTTCCTCCCAATACTTTGTTAAGACCCAAGGTTAGTTTGAGATTTAGGGAAGGCATTCTTAGAATAGGAAAAGGATATCTCTGTTTTATTTGGTGAAGCACACTGAACTTCTTCTACTGCGAGTTTTGAGGAAAGGTTTTGGCTATTGATAAAGTGTAACTTTATTTTTTGTTAGGAGATGCTATTCCACATAATAGAACATATATACATTTATAAGTTCTGTATACATATGTTTATATTTCCTCAGGGGCATTAAAACAAAAATAATTTGTTTAGGACAAAGAAAATTCTATTGTCTGCTATTATCACATAACACTAGTACTCCATTTTGTATATTAAAAATGAGTAGGATCTATCTATACATTATATATATTACTTATATATATTATATATGTATATATAATAACACTGCGGTGTTGATTTTATTTATTTCAAAAGAAAAATAAGAAATTATCTCAAAATTAATTATAGAATAGAAATATAAGGAAAAATTTACATAACACATAGCAAAACATTTCATTGAATCCTTTTTAAAAATGGAACTATCTAAATATTCTGAATCTCTAGCTTGTTATAGAAATGGTGCATACACATTTTGAAAAACTCCACAGGTAAATAGTAAGCATAATCTAGGTTGGAAACCACAGCCATGACACAGTATCCAAAAAAGAAATTTGTAGATGGAATGATCTTCAATAAGGTAAAAAATATAGTCACATGTAGGGGACCACAAGAAGGGTGACTTTACCTTCGCCAGAAATACATATTCTGGCTATCAATACAGGCTGCCAGAAAAAATAAAATAGTCATTTAGTTCAATAATAGGACATGTTTTCCTGGTGAAAAGAAATCAAGGAGTAGTTACATGCTTGAGGCTACCTCAGATATTGCAGCTTCATCTGCCAAGGGTCTCTATCTCTAAAAGCATAATACAGTAGTTATCAACCATATGTTTAGTGAATTGAATATATCTGAAACAGTGCCAATAGTTATGTACATTCTGCAGCAAAAAGACTTCTGGGCAAACATGGTAAGTGCCAACAGAAGGTTGGAAATTTCACAATATATTACAAAGTTTTCCCACTACAAATTAAATAAGCTTTAATTAGTGACTAACTATAAGACTGAACTATCAGGGATTATATGTTTTAAGAGAGTTATACATAGCATTTCTTTTATGGTAGAATGAGATTTTCATAGAAGAAGTAGGTTGGAATTTTAGTATTGTCCATTAATTTACCAAACAATCCAAGGCACAAGTTCTCCCGAACCTTCCTAAGTATATAATCTCTTCCTTAGCTCCGCTGGAAATGGACCAAAGCAAATAGAAAAACTGTGAAATGTGCATTTGCTTTGTGGAGTAATCTGGTTATATGATTCAGTTTTACACTGTTGTGCTATATATTTTTTAATTCATTTATTATACTTTAAGTTCTGGGGTACATGTGCAGATTGTGCAGGTTTGTTACATAGGTATACACGTGCCATGGTGGTGGTTTGCTGCATCCATTACCCCGTCATCTACATTAGGTATTTCTCCTAATGCTATGTCTCCCCAACCCCCCAACTCCTGCTATTTCTCCCCTAGCTCCCCACCCACCAGGGCCCAGTGTGTGTTCTGCTCCTTTTGTCTGTGTGTTCTCCTTGTTCATCACCCACCTATGAGTGAGAACATGCAGTGTTTGGTTTTCTGTTCTTGTGTCAGTTTGCTGAGAATGATGGTTTCCAGATTCATCCATGTCCCTGCAAAGGACATGAACTCATCCTTTTTTATGGCTGCATAGTATTCCATGGTGTGTATGTGCTACATTTTGTTTATCCAGTCTGTCACTGATGGGCATTTGAGTTGCTTCCAAGTCTTTGCTATTGTGAACAGTGTTGCAATAAATATACCTGTGCATGTGTCTTTATAATAGAATAATTTATAATCTTTTGGGTATGTACCCAGTAATGGGATTGCTGGGTCCAATGGTATTTCTAGTTCTAGATCCTTGAGGAATTGCCACATTGTCTTCCACAATGGTTGAATTAATTTACACTCCCACCAACAATGTAAAAGCATTCCTATTTCTCCACATCCTCTCCAGCATCTGTTGTCTCCAGATTTTTTAATGATCGCCATTCTAGCTGGCGTGAAGTGGTATCTCAATGTGATTTCTCACTTTGATTTTTTTAAAGATTGGAGTGGGCTACAAAAGGCATTTCAGCCCCAATATTACAAAAAATGTTTTTTGAGTTCTACGGGGTCAAAAGTACAAGGCTACATGTGTAAACTTAGTAATTTCATCAAGTTACTCATACCAATAAAATATAGCATATATTAAGAATTTATTGATTATTGAGAAAATAAGTTATTTAGAAATGTAAAGTAAGGAGCTATTTTGGAGTGTTGAATATATTTAAATACATATGTCTAATTAAACATTTGAACTGGGAACCTGAATGACATGTAGGACTAAAGTAAATGCTCCTTATTAAATTGTGAACCTGCCACTTTTTATGTTCTAGTGAATAAAAAAACTCTTTTACCTTTTGTATGTTTAAATTGATGTAATTACTGAAATGATGACCAGAGGTGTAGGGTGAGCCTAAAATCTACCAACCAACTTTGGTAGAGTCGGTTCAGTCTTTTTCCTTCATTTTCTTGGATTATGATAGTAATCGAATCTATGCATTTGTGATGAAAAATATATATGTGACTATTTTAATTGGGGCTAATCCTAAAATTTGTGGGCAACAGTGATACCACAACATTTTAATCAAATGATTATATCTCAAACATAGACAATCTCTTTATCTTAACTACCTTTACAGTAATCTATCAGATTGTCAACAACACTACTAAATTATACACTTGTGTGGATAGATGATAGGTAGATAGATAGATAGATAGATAGATAGATAGATAGATAGACAGACATATTGATAAATAGTATTGACTTGCTTTTTTGACACTGTCCCATCATACAGTTGTAATTGTACGGTCATAGCTTAAATGCACCCTCTTTAAAAAATTACTAGATTCAATATTCTCCCCTGCCAATCCCCACAGATGAAAAAGAAAAGTTTCCTCTAAAATGTTAAAAATATTTGGACTTCAAAAATAACAACATTTCAAAGAGAAAATAGTAGCCAGTAAAAACTATGACAGAACTATTAGGAAAACAATAACCATTAGAGAAGATTGCCTTTATGATTATGTTTTTAGTTGATCTGTGTCTCTAAGGTTATGACCTCAGGCCTTGATCAGCATGTTATGTTTTGATGGATAGCTTCTTTCTTTTATCCTATAAATATATATCATGGACCTATTATGTGCTTATATTCTAGTGGGGTGACACAAAGTAACTCCATTAGCCCACATATAAATGTGGAGTTTCTCAGTGAGGAATCTGTAAACAAAACAAAAGTAAAACAATGCAGATCAGTTCCAGCTAGGAAAATGGATTCCTCTTTGTTTTCAATCAATCATTAATATATTTTTACCAATTATTTTTCAATAAGATTGTGACTATTTCATTATGGAGATAGATATGTTTGGCTGTGTCCCCACTCAAATCTCACAGTGAATTTTAATAATCCCAACTTGCCAAGAGTGGGGCCAGGTGGAGATAATTGAATCATGGGAGCAGTTTCCCCCATACTGTTCTCATGGTAATGAATAAGTCTCATGAAATCTGGTTTTATAAATGAGAGATCCCCTGCACAATCTCTCTTGCCTGTTGCCATGTAAGACATGCCGTCCACCATGATTTTGAGGCCTCCCAGCCATGTGGAACTGTGTCCATTAAACTTCTTTTTTGTTATAAATTATCCATGTTTTTATTAGTAGTGTGAGAATTGACTAATATAAAGATGACAAGTCACATGGCTTTCTGATTTTCTGATAGAAAATAATATTTCTGAAGAGAATTCTGAGATTTGTGAGCACAATATTTTTTTTAAACTGGTGATTAAGTTAATGACTGACATTGAGTAGATTCTGAATAGTGTTTATGTTTGTTGAATAAATTGATCTAGTGTGCTTTGTGATAAATAAAATACTCAGCTATGTATACGTGAAAGGTATTCATTTTTATTTTATAATGTGAATAAGAAATTTCAAGTATATAATAATTCACCCTGTTGTTAACAATTTTAACAACATAAAATGAATGTAAAAGGAAAGTTTTTTACATAAAATGTGTATTCAAATTGGGTCAATAAATTCTATAATCAAATTCTATGTTTATAGAATTTGTTACTGTACTTTAAGCTCTTAGTAACTTTAGACAGAATTATAGCTTTAGAAGTCAAAGTAGACTATGGCTTTGACACAGTATATTATTAGTATCCAAAGTAGCATACCCTAACTACCTAGACTTTTAAAAATTGTTTCGTAAACTTAAATATGGAATACAGTAAAAATGTTTTGCATTCAAAAAGTATATGGTGCATAAGTTTCTGTTAGCTAAAAATAAGCTAAATAAGTGTAGAAATAAATATTCATTATTCTGCAATAAAATGCAAAATCATAATATACTAACTATTCTTTGCAGTCTATCTTTGTGTTAGTCTTGCATTCATCCTTATTCATATAAATGAACTTATTACTGCTATGAAACGTGTAATGCATTACAATGTATGATTCTAAAACTTACCTCAATTTCCACTTATAATGCAGCTTCTAACTCATTTTTAATTGCTTAGAAAACTTTGACTAAAAAGAAAAATTCTCCAAGAAGCTCTTTTATTTCAAGTCACTGAATATGAATTCTCAGTGTAAATATTAGTCATTCAATGACAATCAAGACAGAGGAATGTTCAACTAGATCACAATTCTCATTCAGTGTCTCACACTGCCCCTGTAAAAGCTTTTAAAACATGGATATTTAATCATTGAGAAGATTTTGCAGAGGCTGAATATTTAAGAAAGAATATTTGGATATTAGAATGCATGGATGCCTTATTATGCAGTTATTTTTCATGAACAAGTTACTTGTACCTTTTTAGTATTCTAATTTCAAGGCTGTAATTCCATTTTAGAGCTATATTTAGTAAATGCAAGCCTAAAATTTCTCTCAAAATTAAAGAATTATCGTATAAAAACTCCTCAAGTATATCATGGCTACATTCTACTGAGTCTTAGGTTCATTTTATCATTTCATAGCATAATTCCAAAATAAAGAATACTTTTAATTCTCTAGACTATAGATTTCCAAATTACTGATGACCATTTCCTTGCTCTTATTTTAACCGTATATAATGTAGCTATAAGCCATGTATAACATAAACTGTGGATGCATAGATAACTATTCAAAACCAAGGATAATATTGGTCCACTCTGAAATCCTTAAGATAAATTTCTAAAAATGAGAAGAAATTATTTGCAAAAAGCCATGTGACACCAAGGAAACCAGATAGTAAAATGTGCTGCAGACTTTGGTTTAGTGAGGAATCTATTTATCACATGAATAAATCTCTTCCAGTGCATCTCTTCTGTAAAACTGATATTTCCTAAAGGATAAATATTTGATGACAGAGACATGTATCTTAAAAGCAGAAATGAGTGATTCTAAGATCTGGGCCATGTTAGAGCCATTGCAACAAAATCCCCCACATCACCTTTTGTGAACCTGAGAGAGGCACCTAATAATTTATGCAAATGCATTATTAGGAAACTGCTACCCCGTTGCTGCTACCAGTGAATAAATCAGACCTCCAAGGTTTGCTTCCTATTTTCTCTCTGATATTAGACAGAAACTTTGATGCATGGGAGGGTAGGTGATTCATTCCAGTACCATCCAATGGGAAGCAAAAATTAAATTTAACATTAGAAAAAATTAGATGATTTGTTACATTTTTGGCCCCACTAAATATTCACTGTTACTAAACTTCAGGCTGCTTATTGTGGTCTGCAACTTGAAAGCAGGTTTGCAAGCAGTTTCCAAATGGAATTATTTGTACAACTATTAAAATAACCCAAACTATTTACTACAATGGGCTTGGTGTTTGCTCTCTTTACTTCATTTGTCAGTAATCTCCATCCCCTTTTGCATCTATTTATATTTTTACCCTGAAGGATTTGTTTGAAAACAATAGGAAGCCATCAAATCTTTAAAATTATGCTGGGGTATTGAAGTACCAGCATTATATAAAGCTGTGGAATCCTACATATGCTATGTGGAAATCCACTTAAATATTTGTTGAATTAGAAGTAATGTGAAGTGAACTTTGGTTCAGGTTTTTGAGAAGTATACATAAAAATAATAGAAGAAAATGAATTTTATCAGCTAGAAACTTCCATGACTTTGATTTTGATGGTGGTAACTCAAATAAGCAATAATTGACTAGGTGGCCAGAGACATGTACCTTTCATGCCTGTGTCAAATAAGAATATTGATGAAGTTACTTCCTTTACTGAAAGCCTGTGACTCATCTCTTCCCCATTCTTATTTTGAAAATTCAATTTGAAAATATTTGAGAGAATCTTTTAAAATCCAACCCACAATTTTTGTGCCCTGTTAAAAAGTACTTTATCTCAGTACAGAATGAGATAAAATGATGTATGAAATCTTGAAAAATAACAAATGGAAAAACAATGATTAAAGAGATAGTTAGGCTTAAATATTATATTTGGTATGCTAGGTAGTTGGTATTTCAACATAATTTTCTATTTGTAGATAATTATAAACATTAACAATATATAATAGGTTGCATTTTAAAACTAAAATTCTGAAGCCCTGTTTTCACATTTCCTTAAATGGATGGCATGCATTGTCGCCAAGTGTGTATTTGCTTAAGAAGCTTAATGTGCTGAGGGACAGTAGCTCTTTTCCAAGTCTTAAGCTCTGATTTACCTACAATAGTAACCAAGAGAGGGAAAATTAACACCTGTATGTTAATCCCAATAAACTGAAATTCAGTTTTCTGTGCTGATATGTTAAGAGCCTACTTTCCTTTCCCATCCAAGCTCAGACATGTGAGCTAAGCAAACATGCCAAAATTGCTAGTCCTTTAAATTTGAACATTAATAATTAAAAACTCATGATCCTTATACCAAAGTTAATAAACCTATTGTATTATATTATATATTATTATATTATATTATAGTATAGAGGAGGAACATAAGAATAAATATAAACCATAGACAGAGCATATCTCATTCTAGAACACATTATTTTCAGATACTCTGGAGGAATTTGCATTATTTTAGTTCAAAGAAGAGCTAATGAACATTAGATACACAGTTTGATATTTTAATTTAAACAAAGCACATGCATTTTTAATAACTAATGCAGGAAGTAGGCTTACTGCAAGATGTTACATGAGAGCAAAAATATGTAGATATTATTTTAGAAAGTCAAAGGAAAATCTCATTCCTTTCCATTATGCAGTTCAGGAAAAGGATATGATGAAGGAAGAACCTGACTAGTACAGATTACTTAAAGAAGACGTGTTGGTGCCTGTTGCTTCTCTCCCTTGTCATTTGAGTGTTAAAGGAAAATGTACTAATCTTTTTTCCCTCAAATTTAATTGTATGGATTTGCATCTTTGAGTCAATATTTGTTCCAGGAAACAAAAGAAAATTGAGATAACAAATGCATTACTGTTTTAAGAAAATTAGATAATACCTAGAATTGATGCTAAGAAAGATCAAAGATAACACAAGACACATCTTATAATAGTAAAGCATTAGCCAGTTTAAAGAGATAATGAAACCTTTGGAATTTATTATTAGAAGTTCTCAAGAGCTAAATCAACATTTTCTAACATAAAATCTAGTTGTTCTGAAAACACATAAAATCAAAAGTCTGTCTAGAATACTCTCAAGAAGTGAATTAGCATCCTCCACAGAGAATTCAGAGCTCTTTAAGGATATAAGTAATAAATGTATCTATTGTCTACTTGTGAATGTATTAATTATTCACTTAGTTTTCTGTCTCACTGAAAGAATCATATTTCCTCTTAGCAAATCTAAAATCACTTTACCTTTTGTTTTGACTTGATTCTTTCATTCACATAAAAAAATATTTATTAGCCTCATATATTCAATATATGTTAGTACTGCTATCTATCTGAAAAGAAAAACAAATCCCAAACCATTATTCCATTTTCACATGATTTCAGGCCATGTCCAGAATTAGGAAAGTAGAAGAGTTTGAACACTCTACTTTAAATCAACAAGAACTGTAAGAATATCGATAAACTATAATTAGATTATATTAGGTTTTTGACTCACCAAAAATACCCTCCATAATAAATATACAGAAATAATTTTATACTTTGAAGATCTTATATGTCCTTTACATTAGCTTTGCTGTTTCCATAAGCTATATTTCAATAGCATGCACATTGGAGTTAACTTTTATTATGTGAAAAGATTCAGATGATTAAATTAATATTAAGCAAATGTATTACTTGAAGAAATGATCTTTTATAGTCTGTCAGGGAAATAGTCTTTAACCCCCTAACAAGACTATTAAAATTAAGAAACATAATTTTCCATTCTTACCAAGAAATACAGATATTTACCAGCATATACGTGAGTAAATACCAAGGTTGCTGATTTTTTTTTTTTTTTTTTTTGAGACTGTGTCTTGCTCCATTACCAGGCGCCAGGCTGGAGGGCTGTAGCACGATCTCGGCTTACTGCAACCTCCGCCTCCCGGGTTCAAGCAATTCTCCTGCCTCAGCCTCCTGAGTAGCTGAGACTACATGCGCACGCCACCACACCCAGCGAATTTTTGTATTTTTAGTAAAGATGGGGTTTCACCATGTTGGCCAGGCTGATCTCAATCTCTTGACCTCGTGATCCGCCCGCCTCGGCCTCCCAAAGTGCTGGGATTACAAGGTTGCTGAATTGTTTGTGTTAACAGTGTTTTTCAGCAAGCATTTCTACGGAGACGTTTCAGGCAAGAAAACACTTCTCAGCAACTGAGCATTTTTGAACTTGCCCACACTGCTTACTCTATTCTACAGAATCCGATGGGAGAAAGAGTGTGTATGAAAAAGATAATTTGAAAGTATTGTAAGGGGTATAATGGAAATGAATTCAGTTGGAACTGGTTCATCTCAACACTAATCAGGCTTCATGGTGTACTTCCTCAGTGACAGAAAAGACTGCCCAGGGAACAAAGCCTCATCACAATGTGGTAAGGGAAAAGCATTTCTATGTTACAAAGTCGCCACTGAAATATTTACTGGTCAAGAGAGGCAACTTATCTTTACTAGAGTCAAGGAAGAAATTTGTTTTTCTACTGTAGAAAGCAAGCATTAAATTGCCTAGTTACTCTCTGGTTAGCTGAACATCTGGCATCAGTTTTGTAAAAATTGTTCAGAGATCATTTGTTTCTCTTGGAAAACTGATTCACATACTCGAAAATGTTTGATAGTACCCATGTCTGAGAGAGTATTTAAGTGGCAGAAAGTTATTTCTTGACCAGAACAGCCATGGTGCTAGTAGGTATGTTACTGTATAGATGTATATTGATATGCTACTGTGTAGACATACAGTTGACCCTTGAACAATGGGAAGGTTAGGGGCTTCTACTCCTGTGCAGTAGAAAATCCATGGATAATTTTTGAGTCCCCAAAAACTTAACTACTAATAACCCACTTATGATCAGAAACCTTACTAATAACATAAACAGTCAATTAACACATAGTTTGCAAGGCTGGGTGCAGTGGCTCACGCCTGTAATCCCAGCCTTTGGGAGGTGGAAGAGGGTGAGTCAGAAAGTCAGGAGATAGAGATCATCCTGGCTAACACAGTGAAACCCCGTCTCTACTAAAAATGCAAAAAATTAGCCGGGGGTAGTGGCACATGCCTGTAGTCCTAGCTACTTGGGAAGCTGAGACAGGAGAATCGCTTGAACCCAGGAGGCGGAGGTTGCAGTGAGCTGAGATTACGCCACTACACTCCAGCCTGGGTGATGGA
Source organism: Plecturocebus donacophilus (assembly GCA_004027715.1). Classification (NCBI taxonomy): domain Eukaryota; kingdom Metazoa; phylum Chordata; class Mammalia; order Primates; family Pitheciidae; genus Plecturocebus; species Plecturocebus donacophilus. The sequence goes on along the minus strand of PVKP010022314.1, from coordinate 2,955 downwards.
GCAAGACTCCATCTCAAAACAAAACAAAAACACATAGATTGCATGTTATATATGTTATATTATCAGGAAGTGAGCTAGAGAAAAATAAAATATTAAGGAAATCATAAGAAATATATATTTACTAGTCATTAAATGGAAGTGAGACATCATATACATATTCATCCTTACTGTAGGGTAAGGAGGAGGAGGAAGAGGAGGAGTTGGTTTTGCTGTCTCAGGGGTGGCAGAGGTGGAAGTGGAGGGGAAACAGGAGACATAGGCACATTTACAAGTTTTATTGAAAAAAAAAATCCCCATATAAGTGAATCTGCACAGTTCGAATCCATGTTGTTTAAGGGTCAGTTTGTTTAAGTTGTTTTAGTTGTTTAAGTTTTTTGTTTTTTAACAAGTTGTTTAAGTACTCTAGAAGAGTCATATTGAATATTAGGCATGCTCTCTCTTATAAATAAAGGGTGGGGGAGAAAAACACAAACCAAGGCCCATTATGTTAAGCTTTTACAAAATGCAAATCTGCCTTGATTTTCATTCAGAGTTGCTTCTAAGGGCCATCTCCGAGGATGTCACTTTTACCTGCTTTTGTTGCCCAGTACTTTCACCCATAATCCTCTGATTGACAAGGCAGATTGAGGTACCTTCTTATTCAGAGAGATTATTCAGGTGGTGATGGGCCCATGCCAATTCTTATAGGGATCAGAGAAGAAAATAGAAAGAGAGAGAAGTCTTGAAGAATTAGTGTCTCCACTTTTGCAAACCAGTATCTTAAAAAACTTAAAAGAGAAAAGTTTTCACCAGTAAAGTCTGGTCCTTCTTTACTTTGTTCTGACCGCAAAGAAGACTCAACTGGAAAAGCAATCAGAGTTTATTCAGTGGCCAAAGAAATGAAGAGGAGTTTGTGGTTTAAAGTCACCTTCTACCCAGGCAGTGGGAAGTATGGGAGTTTTAAAGAGTTGGATGCAGGGTTGGGTAGGAATGTCAGTATGTACAAGGTGGAGTTCCAGGCATTTCCGATACGGTTAATGACATGCTTCTTCATACATTACATTTACACAAACTGGCAGCAGTCTTCTCTTGGGGAAGGGCTTTTTGGTATTACAATAATATGTTAATGATCTTACAGTAACTGAAGGTCACCTGCTCTGGTCTAGCAGATCTGGACTTCTGATATCAATATTTGGCAGGTCTGGACTTCTGATATCAATATTTGGCAGGTCTGGACTTCTGATATTTGGCAGGGGGTCAGGAGAGTTAAGGCAGTTTGTGGCATTCAGGCCACCTGGTGTTCTTAAGCAGTTGTGCCTATAGATAAACAGACTAAAGAAAAACTGTTAAGGTTATTCTACAGTCTCTGCTCTGGTTTTTCCCAGTGACAAGGTTAGGCTTGGCTTTACGTAGAATTTCCTTTAAAGTTTTATTGCTGATCATTTGGGGACAATAAATAACCTTCCCTTGACTCTGATCTAAACAAATATAATTAATAAATATTAGAGTTTATTTAATGTAGCTTTTTTAAAAATAATTTTTTCTTTTTGAGACAGAGTCTCAGTCTGTCATCCAGGCTGGAGTACAGTGGCATCATCTTGGCTCACTGAGACCTCCGCCTCCCGGGTTCAAGCGATTCTCCAGCCTCAGCCTCCAGAGTAGCTGACATTACAGGCATGTGCCACCATGCCTGGCTAATTTTTGTGCTTTTCGTAGTGTCGGGGTTTCACCATATTGTCCAGGTTGGTCTTGAACTCCTGACCTCATGATCCGCCCACCTCGACCTCCCAAAGTGCTGGGATTATAGATGTGAGCCTCCACATCTGGCCTTTTATAATTTTTTATTGTTTTCAATTGCTCATTGCATCTGCCAAAAACAGCAGTTATCTGAAAAATTAACAGCAATTATAATTTGTTTTTTGAGTTTAGAAGTGGATGTTTAACAGGCAAATGAATAGAAAGGAGAACAGCCCTTTCTTGTAAGAGAGAGGGGCAGCCAAATGGAAATCTGGCAATTATAATTTTAAAAAACATTTCTGTCATGTTTTGGACACCACTACACACCAGACACTGTGATAGGTCCTTTGCATATATTTCCTCTTAAACTTCTTAACCAAAAATTTAGGTAGGTATTGATAACCCCACTTTAAACATCATGGGCTAAGGAGAAAATTGTTTATTAATTTATATATTCAGGCACTTCATTAATTTATATTAAAGTAATTTTTGTAGTAGACAAGAGATTTAAGAGAAAACAAATTTTTCTCTTCATGAGGTTTATATTGCTGCTTTTGTTGGGAGACAGAACTCATAGTCAAGCAAATTAAATAATTATAAAATATAATAAAGGCTGTAGAGGAAATAAAATGAAACAAAAAATTTAACGGGAGCAACTTGTTAATGTGAAAATGTTTTATATTAACATTTTCACATTAACAAGTTAATGTTCATATTAACAAGTAAGATTTAAGGGAACTAATAAATTGATAGTCAAAAAAACAGGCTGATACATAGTTTGGGAAGAAGGAAATTCTAGGCACTATAAATAGCATGGACAAAGACCCTGAACTATACAAAAGCATGGCAAATTCAAACAACAGAAAGAAACTCAAAGCGGGTGAGGAAGACAGGCACACTCTGAGGGATTATTAGGATAGTCAGGTGTGCAGTCAAGCCTGGCCTTCTAGGGTGGAAAAGTATTTCAATTTAGTGAAGGCTTAATTGGGACTGTGTTATGCTCTTATTCACATTTTTTAAAAATTGGGTCTTGCTACTTGGTGGAAAGCGACATGATGCAATCACAACGTTAGAGGACTCACGAAAACAAGGGCCTAGGATCAGTCCTTGAAGAGTAACGTCATGTAAATTTGGAGGAAGTGGAGAACAAGGGAGTATCAGAAAGAATAGGAACAAAAGGTGACATTAAGACCAAACATCGATAATATATATATTTTTTTTTTTTTTTGTCTTTAAATT